>VXBN01011738.1:78453-101157 GCA_013397395.1 Sinosuthora webbiana | reverse complement strand
AAAAGGAAAAGTGAAGTGGATCTTAACCATGGCTGTACACTCTAAACTGCATTGTTATCTGTATGTATCTTTGTGTGCAGTTTATGTGTAGGCTGTTTCCTTGATCCTTTCTGTAGCAATTAGCTGTGTGATGATTTTCCATAGTCCGTGAACTCTTCATCATAATCAATGAACACTTTAGAAGGACAAATTAGGAAGCTGTAACAGATGGTAGGACACATAGAATTACAGAATTATAGAATATACTGAGTTGGAAGGGCCCCACCAGGATCATCCAGTTCAGCTCCTGGCCCTTCACAGGACCATGTCCAAGAGTTACCCTATGTGTCTGAGAGCATTGCCCAAACACTTCTTGATTTCAGACAGGCTGATGCTGTAGCCACTTCCCTGAGGAGCCAGTTCAGTGCCCAAACACCCTCTGGGTGAAAAACGTTTTCCTGATATCCAACCTGAACCTTCCCTGATTCAGTCTCAGGCCATTCTCTTGGGCTCTGCTCACCGGAGAGAAGAGATCAGAGCCTGCCCCTCCTCATCCCCTCATGAGGATGTTGAAGACATCTGAGGTCTCCCGTCAGACACCTCTTCTCCAGGCTGACAAACCAAGGGACCTCAGCCTCTCCCCACACAGCTTCCCCTCCACACTCTTCACCATCCTTGTGGCCTCCTTTGGACACTCTCTAATGGCTTTATGTCTTTTTTATATTGTGATGCCCAAAACTGCTCACAGGACTCGAGGTGACACTGCGCCAGTGCAGAATAGACCGGGATTGTATTGTGTTTATATTTCTTGACAGCAAAGAAATATAACTTTTATTAAAAGGAAAAAAAACAACAAACAAACAAACAAACAAACCCAAAAAACAACAACAAACACTAACCTTTATTTTCAAATTATGCTGGAGTCCCTGTAGTAAACCAACCTTTACCCTCTCTGTTTAAGAGTTATACAGAAGGACATTTCTGGTGAGTAGGGAATGGTAGAAGAGAAATCTGAATTTCAGCTGTCAGGACCTTTTCTAAGCTGTTTGCTCTTTCATTTTAAGTTACAAATTTTTCTTGGACCTTAATATATGAAAATATATTTCTCTCTAAAAATTAGTAGTTATTCCCAATTCCTTCTCTAATTTCATGTATAAGACATGAATGGAGTAAAATAAAAGAGTCTGGAATAACACTTTCTGCCCTAGTGAAATACTGTAACACGATGATATCACCAGGTTAAAACTTTTTACCTTGAATTGGAATTACCTTTTTACCTTGAATGAATAATTCAGGCCTTCAAATTATTGTTCAGCCACATAACCTTGTCTGTCAGTCAGCAAAGGCCAGTCTTTCTGTCCCCATCCAAATTTAATAGGTGTTGATTCCCCTCCTTCCAACTCTCTTTTCTGCCTGAGACTTAAATTTACATGTGCTGTTTAGCTGGAGTGACTTGTGTCTGTACAGGTCTCTACCTTACAAACTTTGTCTCTTCCTATTTCATCAGTGGCTATCAACAATTAAGATACATGAAAGCTTTGCTGACTGTGCATTATTGAAATAATAATGAAATGCCTCATTTGAGCTTGCTTCTTTCATGAAGGAAAAAAAAATCCAGCAAGGAATTATTTGCAAACTGTAGCATTTCCAAATGCTACAGAGCGTGGTTACAAAATTGACAAAGGAAATACATCTTGGCTCATAAACACTTGCAAATGATTATTTGATGAGGTCATTTTATAATCACTGCTGGGGTCCAAAGAATTGGATTGGTGATAATCTTCCCATTTATAGTTCCTCCAGGTCTAGATTATTTACAAATGAAAACCAAGGAAAATATATTAAATAAATAGGCTAAAAGGAATTCACATGTTCAGCATTTGTACTGTTTTAGTCTGAAGTCAAAAATCTGATGTCATTTATACGCTTCTGAAAATGAGCTGGTAAAAAAGATCCTTAATATTTGGCTCAGATACAACTCACCAATCAATTAACTTCCTTAGTTTGAATAAAAGAAGGCATAAATGTCTTTGTCATTATGACTGTACAGAAGTTCTCATAACAGGGTCCTGGTCTACAGATGTGATTTCAGGGTGCTGTTGGCACAAACACAGGAGAGACTCTATCCCAAGTGATTTCTTGCCTGTCAAATCAAATCCATGAGAAATCAAAGGCAATGAATCAGATCTGGACTAGGATGAACATCCAGGCAAAAGAGATTACCTGCCCTATCTCTGAATGTTACAGTGTTTACAAACCATGTTCATGTTTCTCCTTTTCAGCTCTAAAATTTCTTTACGCATTTATGCTTTACTCCTTTTCCATTTATTTTGGCACAAAAAGGAAATATGGACAGATACGATTTCTGTGGCTTACTCGTTTCTGTTTCAAAAAAAAAGTAAATTTCAGTGGTCATCAGATTATTCTCATCTAGTGTAGCAGCAAGACTGATGGATGTATTGAGGGTAATTTAATTCTGTTTATCCCCAGAATCATAAGGGAAGAGAGATACCGTAAAGGTTGTTTCCCCTGACTTAAGCAAAGACAATGGCCAAATTACTCATATCTTGAATTACTATTCAGTTGCCTTTTTCTGACCAGTCAGATACTTCCTCTGGTACTTCTGGCACCTGCAATTCCTTGGATTTGCAACCATTTAATAGTCGTGGTTCTCCAGCTCAGTGCAGCATAGCAGCAAGGCTGTCCTCAGTGACAAGGAAACACAGAGTTTTTGTAGCTTCCCTTCACTGCTTTTACAGGCAAATAAAAAAGCAGAAAATCTGCATTACAAAATACTTCATAGCTCATTTAAAGACACAGGGAAATTATTGGGCTGTAAACACAGGTTTAACCTGTATTCCATGACCTGTAATAGCAGCTGTAAATTTCTCAGCCTATTTGGAAGCAATTCAAGTAAGCTATGTGGAGGTGAGTCAGGAACATGGGGGAGAGAGAGGATAAAGGTGCAATGCTTGGCTTGAAGGCTGAACTCCTCCGAATTTTGCTAAAGAAAGGAAAAATTAACAATTTTTTTTCCCTCTTATTTCAAGATTTTCTCACAGATCAATTAGTGAAGATAAAGTAGACATTCTTTAGCCTTACATTCTTTGCTAGGGAACCACCAAAAACTTTTGATGTCCTCTGATTCATGCTGCGCATTTATTATTATCATTATCATTATCATTATCATTATCATTATCATTATCATTATCATTATTATTTAAATTTTATAAAGCTAATTTTTGGTCAAATACAAGGTTTCACAAAAAAAGATAAATAGAATGAAATTATTTTATACATCCCACTCAGGAGTCAAATTTTTAGAGTCCTGATTTTACAGATATCTTACAGGTTTTATGTCAGCCTTCTAGGCCAAGGTAAGATGAGGTTCTCAAAATGTCTTCAAGGGATATTTTGTCCAGTAAATATTCTGGCTATGAAATGAATATTAAAAAGGTCCATCTGATATCAGTTACCCCACCTTATTTTTGAAATAACTTCTTACATAGGTGTTTAGAGGACAGTGTCTGGGGGCAATGAAATTATTTAAATTATTGAGAGCAACCTCAGAAATTTAGTAGAAACATTTAAATTTATGGGCATTTCTCAAAGGAAAAAAAATCCCCACACAGTGACATTGGAACTGGCATCGTGCTTCTGAAGGTAAACAAAGTTCTCAGTGTGTGACTTTGTAGATAAAACAGAGAAGATGATTGTCACACTTAAATAATAATGAGAAAGCTTCAAATTTCTGCATATCATATTAGACCTGCACATTTAACATGAGATGCAAGAGTGAATTTTCTCTAGAGAAACCAAGTTTCCTTTGTGGTTTATCATAATGGTTAAAGTATGACTAGAGGTAGACAGTGTTGTCAAACAGCTGTCAAGGTTCTTGAAACACCATCAATTAGAAATCTGGAAAGTGTGTTAAAAATATGGGAATCAAAGGATCACCTGCTTGCTAAAAATGACTTTTTTTTGTTTGTTTTAGGATTAGAGAATAATTCAAAGGAAATAATGCTGATTTGCCTCTAAAACAGAAAAAGGGGGTAAAGGCATAGAGTGGGAAAAAAAAAAGACAAAGACAAAAATATATTTTAAAAATTATTATATATACAGAGAGGACAAATATAAGGACACGTGAAAGCAGAAGTAGAGAATGACAAAAAGAGGACAAAACAAATGTCTTTTATCCTCTCTACGACCCAATTAAACAAACCAAATAAATACTACAGAGGCTGTGGAAGTGACAGAATTTCCAAAACACTTTAAAAGTACTGGAAGCTAAATTATAGTTGCCACGCAAGGACACAAAAATCTAGGATAGAAGTATGTCAGGAAGCCAGTAAAAGCCTACACACAAGCACAGCTTTTTTGAGAAAAAATAAAGAAGAGATAGCACACTGACACTTGGAAAAAAGCTGCCAAAATCTTATCTCCTCAGGAACCACCACCTTTCAATTAAAAATACAATTCCAGACTTCAGACATATGCCTTGAACTGGAAAAATAAACAATATGAAATCATGAAATGCTGCAAAGTGTGCCATTCTGTTCTTTTTTTTTTTTTTTCCTGGTGTTGCACTATGAGACAGTCTCTACTCTTTTAGTCTTGAGGGGTTTTTGTTCACGAGCATTTTACAAATTGGTGGAGTAGGACATACATCATACCTCCATACCACATTTTATTCTGCCTCATGCAACCTGCAGGCCTGGGGTTTATTTACCTCACACTATCCAAACCCTCCAAAACTCTTTTTGGAGTCTGCCATAATAATTATCACTGCAGTATACAAATGTGTAGCAGACAGGCACTAACCTCTGGAACCCTTCTGTGAGGCAGGGCAGCATCTCCCGTTCTTTCTGAAGCTGATTTTGAGATGAGCCACTGGGTGTTATTATGTGCAATGAAAATTCAAGAGCATGTTTCAGACAGAAGGAAATCAAAAGAGTTTCTCTGTTCACTTAATAGGGCTTTGAATCACTCTGTGTATCAAGAAATTCTCATTGTTTGGTTTACATCAGCTCAGAGTACATCTGAGTTGGCCGCTAGAATACTAATTCCATCATTTCATGCTGTACAATACTTACAGTAATACTGTCTATAATAATAAAGCCTAACTACTCTAAAAAGCCCCTTGAGCTAGAATGTGCTTTGGCAGCCCGGCCGGTTTCCCAGAGGCAGCCTGCATGCAGTCGTGTTCTGGTGCCCAGGATGAATTCCTGTCTCTCTGTTTGTGTCCTCCAGAAGTGAAATAACTGACTCGCCCCTTAGACACCACCTGAAGTGAAAAAACTCAGGACTGCTGCATCAAACCCCCTTAACTCTGCATTTCTCTACAGAAGTGACCGCTCACAAAGCGATGCACCTGGCTGTGCATGGCTGGATTGACTCTTTATATATCACATGACAAGTGGAAAGTGTTTCAGCAAACAGACAAGGCTAAAAGCTGGTTGTTTAAGCCAAGCCAGGTGGCTGGGCTCTCTCAGTTGTTACATGAAAGACTGGCACCATGACAGAGATCCACCATTTTTGCTGTGAGGGTGACTGAGCACTGGCACAGGCTGCTCAGGGAGGTTATACAGCTTCCTGCTTAGGAGATATTCAAGGACCACCTGAATATCTGGATCCTGTGTAACCTGCTTTACAAGGCAGTTGGATAAGATGGTCTCCAGACATCCCTTTTTACCCCAGCCACTCCGTAGACTCATCTGAAGTGAGCTACCTCTCTTTCTCCATCACCGTTTACCTTGGAATTAATTATGGGACACTCTTCTATTATAAGGAATACTGATATATTACAACAGAGCACAGTTTTGACCATTTCCATTAAAACCCTTTACCTTTTAAATGACATTTTCTTTGCTACTGATATAAATAGCAAAACAAACAAATTAGAAAACCTGTATGCATTAACAAGAAACATTATTCCTTGTTTTGATTAGGGACTCTTTTAAAACCCTTATGTACCCACAGCTGTTGATAAACATTCCATGGAGTTCCTTGTCTGTAAAGAACTTAGAATTTGGTGTGGGGATGGCTTGCACTTCTAATTAGGGGATCTCTGGCACCTGATCAGAGTTTAATTCTCATGTCTTAAAACAGTTAATATATAGTGGCATTCAAGCTGAGGGTAATCATCCACAGTCTGCCCATACAAATGATACAAGTGAAAAATGTGTCACTTAATGAGCCTGAATCAAACCTCAGTTAAATCAATGTACAACATATGCAAACAACTGTCCTCGACATTAATAGGGTTACCTTGGATTTACCACTGGCGCAACAGATTGGGATCTGTCCCATTACCTTGTGTTAATTATGTATTGCTGTTACAATCTAATTATCTCCCTGATTGTCTTCTGACCATTACAGATGTGTGTGTACACCCAACACCAATCCTCCTTGTCATCCACACTCATTAATATCAGACAACAGGGGAATACCAGGGTGAGCTTGCAGCACCCAGCAGCAAGACATCAAGCCCAAACTTTTCTCTTCAACACCAGCCAAGAATAAGTGTCAGGGAAGAAATTGAACGAAGTAAATATGCTTGATACAGAGAGGCATCAACAAAGGAAGACATTCAGGCAATTACATCTAAAATGATCATATTCTGAAGTATGAGAGGCTCTAGGATTTGGTTAGCACAGGAAAGATTTCAGGCATAAATACCAGAAATAGTTGTTTTAAGAATAATTTTAACTTATTTTCTGACAGCTTGAAGATCATTTGTCTAACTTTTCAAGGATAATGAACAGATAAATGAACAAAATAGGAAAGTAAAAATTTTCTTGAGCATGTCACTTCTGCATTTCAAAATGCAGGTACTTGCTTAGAAAACTCTCAAAAATACGGGGGTTAAGAAAAAAAATTGCAGCTAGTTTAAATATGTAATTTATTGATTATAAGTATTAATTATCTATAATTAATTACANTATATAGAACAAGACTTCTCCTTAAGCCTGGAAGTTTTTTTAAATTTTTCCTTATTAAAAAAGAGTAACAAATTGGGAAACATTCAAAGAGGTGTTTTTTTTTTTTTGTTTTTGTTTTTGTTTTTGTTTTTGTTTTTGTTTTTTTGTTTTGTTTTGTTTTGTTTTGTTTTGTTTTTTTTAATTCCAAGCTTTTGTGGCTAGGTCACAAAATGCATTCCCACAACTTTCCAAACACCTGGAATATGCAAAGCCTTAGTGTCTTGTACTGATAGGTATTTACGGACTAGAGAGTGCTTGAGGGTAAATAAGATCGTCCTGTAACCTCTATGAAGGTGAAAAAGACTGATAGAATCCAATGTTCCAGTGTTTTCTGAGTGCTTCTCTCTCAGCATCCACAGCTGGTGCTGCCTGTCTCCTCAGCTGCTTCACCACTGGAAAATGATCACAGGGAACTTAAAAATGATTTGGAAAAAAATATCTGGGGGCAAACAGAACTAAGAAATGAGGAGGAGAAAGAGAAAATAAAGAAAAGGTACTGTAAGGGTTTGCAATAAAACAACAGCACAGTGAGTGGATCCCCTAGCAAGTATGTTGGTAAACCCAGCAGCACAATGCTTGTTATAGGCAGTTATCAAGTCTGAATCCAGGTTCAAAGTTATTTTCCCCAAACTCTTTTTCCTGAAAAAGAAAAATCAGAACTTTTATATCCTTCTATGTAGAAGTTATAGCCTAAAATGTATATGATACAATAAAAATATTATTAATTATATGAAGCTTCTTGTGATATAAGTGTTGGATTCAGTGAAGTTGTTTTGGTATAAAGGTGCACTATCAGAGTGATGAATAGAATTTAAGTTTATGCAGTGATGGGCTTTTAAGCTCACAGAGGCAGGCAAATCAGAGCTGAGGAACTTTAATGAAATTTTTTTTCATGTATGCATTTTGAAATTCAAGAGCTGTTCTTATAACTAAGAAAGCTACTTATGAATGAAAACAGGGAGGGGTAGACCAGAGAAAGATTTATTTCCCATATACTTACTGTATTTTTCAGTTATATATATTTAATTTCATAACCTCAAGAGTAATAAGAGGAGCAAATATTTTGCTAGGCTAATGCGTTATTAATCATAGAATAAAGTCAGGGAAGCAGACAACTTTGGCACCTTATTCTAAGACCACATGAAAAACACTGCACATAAATGACAGTCAAAATAAGCAGCCTGGCATCTTATTGAACACGGAACATGATGTGTTGCAAAACCAAGGCGCAGCCCTGATTTATCCACTAGAACTTGACATTTCCTACAAGCCAGCATTGGCTTAACATTAATTCATTAATTTAAGCTTCACATGAGTGTTATCTTTTTTCCTCCCCACTATTGTTCTCATGGTGTGCAACCTTTTTTTTTTTTTTTTTTTTCTTTCTTTCTGAAATGCTGCAGTTTGTGGATATGTATAAACCTGAATGACAGAGCTGGATAGCTGACTTCAAATGTCAGGATGCCTGTAGGTAATCAAAGCAGAGAATTCTTTTTTATTAATAATGTTACATGAAAAGTGCATGTGAAACCCATGGCCTTCAGAAAGTTTGAGAGTAAGGTGGATTTTAAAGCCTGAAGTAAGTAAGGGTAAGAGAAAAATTCATAACTTCCCCCGCCCCCCGCTGACTATTATTTGCTTTCCTGCCCATAAAGAACAAAAGGAAGAAGTCTCTTCCTTTTAAACTTCAATTGAGAATATTATGACTTCTTTTTCCTGGGTCTTTGAAACTCAGAATACAAAATTTGTCAGTTCCTAATGACACATATGTAGTGCATCACCAATGGTTTCTGTGCAAATAATTAGTGCTCTTTGTGCTATTTTTTTGTAACAAGTGTTAAATTATAGCTTCATTTTTAACTATGCTTAACACAATGATGAAAAAAATAATTTTAAAAAAATCAACCAACATTTATCTTGTCTAACTCTATCCTGTTAAAACTATGTGTTTCTGGTCATAACTTATTATTTAAACTGTCTCCACAGTCATGGGAGAGAGCATGATATTACCAGAGAGGAATTCATCCTACCCTAAAATAGATGTTTAACATGTGCATGATGAATCATTCTCTGAAAAGACCTTTTTCCTCTCCTTTCATTAGAGAGAAAATTTTGGTGACTTGCTTAATGAAATAACTAATTTTTATGTGTCTAAGTTAAGCAAGGTGAATCTCAGCTGAAGAAAGAACTTTGCAACCTAATTGTATATACATTTATTTTTCTTTTGTAGACCTGAAAGTAACCATTCCCTGTTAGGATCCATCTGCATGTCTGCTGTCTGTGAAATAGGACAAGAGACAGGCACAACACGACAACTGTCAAAGGAAAAGATTAACCAGGGAACAGAAAGGGAAAAGTGCCAAATTTCTATGCACCTAGTAATAACCTAGGGCAGGTATAAAAATAAGCTTAAACTATAAAATTCGTGCAATACATGCAATATTTAGAAATTGCTTTGGGTTTCTAAATGGAAAATACTTTTCTACCATTCCCCTTGGTTAAAAACCTACATCTTGGCAAACTGTATCTTGGATTCCTCTCATGATTTTGAGGAAGTAGTCTGGGATATGTGCAGACCATCGAAATTCCAGTCAAGTCTCATGCCAGAAATCTTAGAGCTTCACATACCTCCTTACAGAGTTTGTGGAGGGTGTGGGACACAGAACAATTTATGTCCCCATTATGCAGCCCTTATATCCTTTATGACCTAATTTCCCCATCTGGAAGATCAGTGCTGTGATACTCATTTCTCTTGCAAGGGTTATATCATAACTCCCAGCACTTACCTTGAATATGGCTTAAAAGGGAGACAAAAATAAAATATATTGTAAATTATTAATGCAGTCCTATTTCTGGGGCTTCCTTTTAGGGAATAACATGAACTAGTAAAGAATAAATACCAATTTATATATTGAAAAATCACAATACATTAAACAACCCCCCACCATTTTTAGGTATAATTTTAATTATTTATATATGATATTTTGAAACTACTTTCTAGTTTGAGAAGACGGATAAATTTTTTTTTTATGATTGGACAGAAATGGACAAAATATCATGATTTTGGCTGACAGCATCTTATTCATCTTATAATTCTATTCGTATGAAATTTATACCAAACTACTGAAGATTAACCAGCATTACTTTGTGGCAATAGAAAGATTTCACGATCAGTGACAAGCTGGAAGAAAAAACAAAAGAACTATTTTCTCACATATTAATTCTGAGAAAATAGAACAGGTGTGAAGACTCACAGGTAAGGCATTTTACTCCAAGATATGGAAAAATTGTTTTCTTGCAGTGACTGAGTGAATGCTGGAGTCAACCTCACCTCTAGTTACCACCTATATATAAATGCAATCTGGCCCCAAGACTCACTTTCTGTGCAGAGATGGAGACCCGCAGATGACCAATGAACTGAGTTTTAGCATCTATTTCAGGTAAAACAAAGAGTGGAATTTTTTAAGGGATGTTTTTGCTACTCTATTGTCTTACAGGGTAGGATATGAAGGTGTTAATGTGCAGATTTTCTGAGAGAAAAGTACCTGCAAGGCTGACAGAAGAACCTGACAAAAAAGATGTAATAATGTGTATACTAGGAATTGTTCACATTGAGAAATTATCCCTATTGCTACCTCCTGTACGAGCAAACAGGGAGGTACAGCCCCATCCTCCGTGCATTTATGATTTTCTAATCTATCTCACTGAGTTATGAGGACCCTTCAAAAGAAAAGATGTATATCTGCGAATGTTTTGGGAAACAATAATTTAAGTGAGTCTGGAAGTATAAACCTGACATTTGACATTAGACTGATTTCTTTCTAGAATTTGTGTTCAGTTACAAGTTCTATGTGCCCTCATTTACATCTCCACTCTCAAGCCTTTTGCACCTTTCCCAGGCTTGTCACGTATCTTTAATCTTATTTTTTTCTATTGTTAATTTTCCCCATGCAATTCCTCTTCCCTGTCATGACACCTGAAGCAATCTCTGGGGTATTTCTACTCTCTGTATGTCCCCAGTCCTCACTTAGGGAAAGGAGAGAGACATTTTGACAGAGCACATTTAAGGATCTCTAGGAACATAAAAATGTAAGACCAGCTACAGTGAGTCAAAGAGGTCCTTCTAATATCTCCAACAACAGTCGAATCTGGATGCCAACGAAAAAGTGAAGTGTCAGAGCACGCATGTGTGATTCCAGCTCTGATCTCTCCCCTAAATGTTTATTAATAGGATACTAAACTGTAAGACAGGAGTGCTTTCCATGCATTTACTGTATGGGCTCAGATTTTCTTCTTGCAAACTTGTCCAGTCTCCTGATGCCTTGCCAGCTTTTTACATATACAGACAGCATCCCAGGGATGGGAATTCCATGGCTGAATCTTACTGCTTATACCTAGAAAACCCCAGGAAAAAATATGCATTCAGAGTTCACTGGGGCAGTAAATACATGACTAATAATTGCCTTTGTAAATGGGACAAATCTGGAACAAATTTGTGGTATCCTGCACAGCCAGGGGGAAAATCCGTTTGGTATTTTTTTTTTTTTTTTAATCCGTAGGTGATATCTGAGTTTTATTTCTGAATTAGCATTAACTGAACAGGAGTGAAACTCTGCACGGGTGGTACATGCCTTGGCAGCACATATTGCTGTTTGACCAACAGGCTCTCTTTTAAAACTTCAAGCCTCTTGGAGAGCTTTTCCTCTCCTCTCATGGAAATAAGCATTTTTTTGTTTCTATAATGTCCTATCTGTTTTTTATGAATGTGAGGGAAAAAAATGACTCTGTAGTGCTCTCTTAAATTTCCACCTTTTTACTAATAGCTAATAGCACTCATCCTCCAAGCATGACTTAAGCCCCCCATGTGTTTGCTTTTGCTTTTGGGTGTGCAAGGTCTCAAAGTGCTTTTTTTCTTCCTTTAGAGAAAAGCAATGATCCCTAAATTGCAGATAGAGCAGGATTAATGGAAGAAATAACCAAACATCCAGTCTAAAGTGGTTACTGTGTTAGTGCTAGCAAATGTAAAATAAAAACTCTGCAAAATAACCTTATGATCCTTTAGTCGAACAATCAGAATCCCTTGGAATTATTCCATTAATGCATATTTACAGAGCAAGAGGCTTGCAAATATAGGTGTCAAGGGAAAATTAAAGTAGTGAAAATACCTAACACACAGTGAAGAATTAGGAGGGAAAATCTGATAATGGAATAAGGGCAGAAAAAAAAAAAGGAATGCTATCTTGGTTCTAAGGTGGCATTTCCTGTCACCCTTTTTCTCCCTCCCTCAGCTGAATGTAACCATTAATTGTATGAATCGAAGACTTGCAATGGCTAAATTGGACAGAAACCTCAGGAGGTCAAAGCATTCCTGCTTGTTAAAGCTACTGACACATTTTACAGTTTTGCAAAATGTCAGAGTCCATCATGCTGTAACTTTGCTGCTGAGGATCCTTGCTCTCATAAGACACTCACAGCTGCCTTATGAAACTTTCAGGTAAAACCTCAAATCTGCAACTGAGTCAACTCCTTTTCTCCTTTCCCTTTATATTCTTGTTTATCAGCTTGTCAAAAACCCATGGACTTTTTTTTGCTTAATTGGCTTTTTCTTGGGTTTTTTGTGTCCTTTTTACTACATTCATCTTTTTATTCTTTTCCTCTCATAGCTGTAGGTTCAGAGAACTTGAGTGACAGCAACCTCTGTGGCTTTCCTACCACTGTAAAATCTCAAATTGGTGGAAAGGGGCAATTAAAATAACCACTAGGGTTTAACAATTGGGATTTGGCCTCTGCTGTGCCTCCATGGCCATGCACAGTTGTCTGCTTTCCAAGAAAAACACAGGAGTGTGTCACATCTGTAATCCCAGTGAACTGAGCTCTCTCAAGCATGCTGTGATAGCAACTTCATTTCATTCTGCCTTTTTCATCTCCAGGATAGCACCTGTCCAAAGGGAATTCGTACCACAGAAAGGCTGGAGACATATTTTAAGCACTGCCATAAACACTGAACTCCCTAATCCACAGCAGAGCACAACTGATTCTTAGTGTTTCTGTGATCCAGTTGTAATATTTGATCACATAAAAGTTCTGTTTGTGTTTGTCTGGGAAAATGCCTTTTTATTATGGTACATTGTGCTAGGATTTCACAGAATAGTTTGAGTTGGGTGGGATCCCCTTGTTTCCACTCCTGCCGTGGGCAGGGTCACCTTCCACTATTCCAGGTTGCTCCAAGCCCCATCCGACCTGGCCCTGAACACTTCCAGGGATGGAGAATCCACAACTTCTCTGGGCATCCTATGCCAGTGCCTCATCACCCTCACTGTCAAGCATTTTTTCCTTATATCTGGTATGTATCCAATATATATCCAAAATATCTCCACTATATATTCAATATACATGCAATATCTATCCCCTCTTTTATTTCTCCTTTTCCATCACTTTAGGCCTTGCTAAAATGTCTCTACCCAGCCTTCTTATAACGTTCTTTTAATTATTGATAGGCCACTACAAAGTCTTCCCAGAGCCTTGTCTTCATCTGACTGAACAACTCCCTCTCTCTCAGACTTTTGTCATAGGGAACATGTTGCAGTTCTCTGATTCTAATATAATTTTTCGTGTTATATATCCTTGTATTTTTGTCATTTGATTTTTTTGTTAGCATTTTTTTCCTTATATAGCCTGGAAATTGATGACCTTCACTTTTCTTTGCATTTCTTCTTGATGATCATTTTAGGAGAAAATTCTTTTTTCTGGAGTCTGACTTAGGAACTATTTAAGAAATGTCATTAAAATGTGCCATAAAAAACTTTTGTATTATTCAAATCATCTAGCAAAGGAGCTAAAATGAATCTATAGATGACACGTTTATCCAATGACCGCGAGGAAGGTGTCATTATGCCAATTCTAATAATTGAAAAATTTAAAAATTGAAAAATCCTTTTCTTCCTTCCTGCACCAAACCTGGTGCACAAGATGGAAAATAAGAAATAAGACTTCTCTTTTCCTGTCCTACATGTGATTTCCTCTCTCTCATGTGTAGCCTTGAGATCAGTGCATGAGATTAGTGTAGTGAAATTAGTGTTATGGATGACCATAACATCACCTCAAACATCTTTTGAGTTGAGGCTGAAATATTCTGAAAACAAATGCTGAATCCTCTGCAATGAAATATATTCTTTGTAAAATCTCAGTTGTGGTCTTCTTGTTTTCACCTTCATTTGGGCAGCGGTGTCTCTCTCATGATTATAAAAATAGGATTTTTACACCTGCCATGGAGAGCAAGACCATAGAAGCAACTTTGTCCAGCATCTTAACATGACACTCTGTCCCAGGAACTATACAAACTCTAGAAATCTAAACAGAATCACAATATAGTTCTGAGTACTGTGGTGCATTCAGCTGTGTTTAAATCATAGTAGTCAATTTCTGGCATGCTTCCTGCATGTCTTTATTCCAGGACAATTTATCCCAGGCATTAATAAATACGTGTAGCATGACAAAACACTGTTCCCAGTAGGCAGCAAGTGCCAGGAGGGGATCTCTGGAGAGAAACCAGATTTAGCTGCACAGGTACACAGGCGCTGCAGAAGTTACGGAGCCTTGAGAATGGGATCCATTACTGGGTAGTGTAGGTGTTGGTAGGGTCCCACTACTCAAGCAAGCTCCAAAGCTGCTCCAAGTTAATAAAAGTAAAAAACAGGTTTTCACCAGTCATGTCACATCTAGGGATAATTGGCAGTGAAAGGATCAATGTTTCACCAGAAAAATCAACTTAAAATGGTGACCTTTGGGAAGCTCCAGTGAGCAGTAACTGAGGAAAAATATGGAACAAATCTCCTGCCACATCATTCTGCAAACAGAACTTTTATTTTTCCCTGTGTTTTGAGTCACACTGTCTGAGACCTCAAAGAGATGATGATGATGATGATGATTGTTGTTTTTGTTGTTGTTGCTATTATTTTTATTACTGCACTAATTATTATAATAGTAATCATCATAATATTAAGGTTGAGCATATGTGAGTGCATATGTACGTGGCAGGTCTATTTTTAGGAATAACGTCACACTGAAGACACGTGCAAAAACATATCTGTGGAAGAGCAAGTCTTTGTGTGCGTATGTGGTAATCATAATCAGTCACACTGTATTTCTGCCTTGGGGCAGAGAAGCTGAAAGAAAGGTTGAGAACAGTGTTATAGATAATCCTCTGTAATGATTTTCCTTTCTTTGGGACAATCTTGACAACATCACTTTGCCCTAGGAAAGTTTTCTTTGATCCATTTTGCGACTGAAATACAAATTCCCTAGTTTTCGTTCGCCTCTCTTCAAATTAATGATCCCTGCAATAAGGATGCCCTGCCCAGGAGTCATTTCTTCAAACAGATTAGAAGAAATAACAAAGCTAAATCCCAGGATTGAGAATTGGGTCTGAAAGGTGGGAGAATGCTTGGTCTTTATTTGCTTTTCTTTCTGCCTTTTTGAGGCTGCTGTCATGTCCTGTTACACAGATCATCTATTTGATATTACTACAGTTATCAAAGGTATAAGCAGGCAGCATTGTTAGCAGCTAAGGAGAGATGAGGATTTTTAATGCATTAGAGACAAAATTTTCATTAAATAATTATGCCAAGTAGTATATGAATGTGCATACAGAAAGCAAACTGTTAACGGGTCTCATTGACTTGCTGAAGTTATTTACCCTTTGGTTAAAATATGTCTTTTCATGGCTGTGTAAAAAAATGTGATAAACCTGTTCACTGCTGATACAGCTACACAAAATTAAAAATGGCTGTGAGTGCTAGAGAACTGAATCCCAGTCAGGTAAATACACACCTTGTTCCAATAGAGATGCCAGATAGCATTCAAGATTTTTGCATATGTGTAATTTATTTAACAGAATCACAGGAGAGCCAGGCTCTCTGGAGCTGCATCAAGTGATAATTGAAGTATTTCCCCTGTGTAAAACAGCAGCACACACCCCTGTTTAGGCAACCGAACCCCCCCCATTATGGCCTGGGTGTACTTTTCCAAGACTCTGCCCTTCTTGATTCAGCTTAAGAAATTGTAATACTTAAAAAACAAACAAAAAACCAAACGACAACAACAACAAAACAAGGAAAAAGCAAGCACCCAAAGGACTTTCTGGACGTTAAGCTGTTTTCCTGATTTTTTTTTTTCCCTTTTCCTTAAAAAGTGACAGCTGATCAAGGTGGCATGACTGCCAGTGTGAGGACTACAGGACTTCTTGGCTGACTACTTCCCATCCTTTAAGTACTCCCCAAACCCATGCTGTAACTAGAAACAAGAACTAATATTACTTAACCATATACTTTCCAGGTTCATACTCCTTCATCTACGATTTGCTGTCAACAAAAGGAATAGGATTTCCAGCACAGAGCAGCTGGAAATATAAATCTGAATTCTCACAATGGCCGTGGTGAGACAATGCTCTCTTGGCACATGGTTTGATTGTTGGTGCTGTCCTGTGAAAAAAACAGGTTGAACCTGGGTGATCCTCATAGGTCCATTCCAACTCAGAATATTCGATAATTCTATGACTCTATAATAGAAAAATCACTGAAGACCATCTGTCAGGGTACGCAAATATATGCAGGGAACCTGATGGTTCTTTTTAGGAATCTCAGAGCGCAAAAGACACAACGGGGGACAACTCAGTTTGCTTAATCAAAAATGCACCTTTATTTAGTGCCAACAAGTGCGATAGAAGGATTTGAAGGGAAATAAAGGATAGCAAGAGAAGAGAAAGAGGGGGTGGGTTATAGCTACCAACGGAGAGACAAAGTCTTCGTGCTCCAGCCAATAGATCCGTCTTCTTCCGTGGGGTGATCACAAAGTCTCTGGTTAACTCAGGGGTCCTTATAGCTCTCTCCAAAGCGACAGGCAGTTGGCCAAACAGGTGGGGGAGAAATCACCACAGTGTGTTCATTTTGAGAACTCAGAACAGGTCGNAACTCCTGTGTTGAGATTTCAGAGTCCCTTTTAGGGGTTTCAGTCTCAGTCCTTGACGATGGTCGTGAGGCAGATGAGGGATCTTCGGACTGTCTCTTACACCATCTAGTTCCAAAGCTTTGCTCAACAACATGTTGCTCAGGGCTGCCTTCATTCAGGCTTTGACTAACTTTAAGGGTGGAGATTCCACCACTTCCTTGGGCAACCAGTGCCAGTGCTTGGCAATCCTTACAGTGAAAAAGAAATAACAATTATTATTATTATTGTTATTATTATTAATAATAATAATAATAATAATAGCAACTGTGAATAGATTATATTCAAACAGCTACTGCTGCTATTTTTATTACTGTTATTTTTCCTCATACTTGCAATAGTCCAGTAATACCTCAAAGCAAATCATCAGTTGACACTTGAATGGGACAACAGGAAAGAAAAATAATATAACAGTAATTGGGACCAAATCTGAATGGCATAATGAAGAAAGAGGGGTGTCTACAAGCCTTTCCAAAAAATGGGTGTTTTTCTGTTACTACAATTTTTTTCCATTAACTATTTGGCCATTCCTTCTTCGCCCACTAGAAAATGTGACTCTTAAATAATCATAGTTATTTCCTGATTGTAAATTATGAAAAAAATGTATATGCATGTAGACTTTTATCATTATTCCTTTGGTGTTTTCTGGGGATAAATATACTTAGGGATTTATTTCCATGTTTGAACTCCTTTGGTGAAGGAAGCACAGTTAAAAATCACTCTGTAGTGCAAGCGAATATGGAAGTAAATCCATCATTTACAGGTGAATACCTGTCAGATTTGTTGGGTATTTTTCCTGAATAAACAGAATTAATACCAGAATTATATTATGATAATTAATAGTGATTGCTACCACTAGTTTATTTTAAGGTTTACATCGCTGTTTCCTTCTAGGATAAGGTGCATTTAAATGTAGTTGATGCTGGTTTGGGCTTTATCAGTGTGTTTGTTCTGCAAGGATTGTTTTGTAAGTGATTTTTCCCAGGAAGTTGTAGCAATCCCGATCAGTGAACTAGATTTGAATATTGACATCTGGTGTAGCCATTAGAAAGGTGACATGCCTCTGTGAACACACAGGTTAAAATCAGAGAAATCTCGAGATAAGCCCTCTTTTTCCTTCCACCCTGGGACAGGTAACAACCGCCTTGGCCTGCTCTGCACAGCATGCTGGGCGGGCCGGGCCAGGCCCACTTCACTGCCATGCTGATGGGGCCGGGCCTGGCCAGGCCCCCAGGCCTCAGAAGCTGCTGGCGGGAGGAGTGGAGGCCGTGGCTACCAACATCCAGCTGACCCTAAGGCCTGCCTCGCCACCGGCCTGGGCCGAGGGAGGTGTCTGCTGGGCCCCCAGGTGTGGACTTGGGCTGAGCCAAGCCCACCCCGATACCATCAAGGGGTGGGGGAAGTGTTCATCAGCCTGTCTGGCTGCTGAGATCCTGGCCACCCTTCTCCAGGCCTCTCCGACCTCTTGGTTTGATGCTGCTGAGGTGCCCTATCAGCGCGGCCTTAAAATCCAACACTGTGAGCCGCAGCCCCAGAGGGAGAGACCCGGGCAAGATATTAACTCTTTCACTGCACAAATGAGATTTGAGGACATTAACCCTCTCCCCAAGTAGAGAGGAAAAGGATGGAGCGAGACATGGAGAGATACAGCATGAGACTGAAGTCAGTGAAGGAGAGAGAGAGTAAAACTCCTAGGTGGGAGGAAGATTGAGGAGTTGCCTAGTTTGGCCTGGACTTCTCTTGTGCGGCCCTGGAGAGTAGACTAAAATATCCCTTTAGTAATTTATAGAATACTTTTTGGTGGAATGCAAAGTTCTAGTCATAGCTGTGGACTGATGTAGCTGTGATCTAATGGAGAATTTTGAACAGAGGAAGACAGAGAGAAAGCCATGAAACCCTCTGCCCCCACGGAAAAAGACGACCTCTGTTTCTTGAGATAAAGATGATTTTAGAGATAGATGAAGAGAACCTTTGTTTTATACCAGAAAACTCATTATTAAACTGTACCCTAAATAAGTTGATATGCCCATGAGCACAGCTGTGCGAATGCTGCCAAATGGGAGAGACTTCACAGTTTGCAGTTTCTGGGCGGCTGCAGATTCGTGACATGGGAGCCACCAGAGAACTGTTTCTTGTGGCAATGTCTCCATGGGATTTCTGAGAGACTTCTCTCCCTAAGAACTGATGGAAGACTATTTTAAAGTTGTAAAACTGACTAAAAATCCCAGGTTTTGTCTCTTTACGTTGTCAGTGGGAAAGTGAACAGTTGTAGCAGGGAGGAGAATTGTTTTGAGGGTTTCATTCTGATTCTAATTATTTTTTTCTTTCTTTTAGTTTTGTTGATATACCTGTCTTCATGCCCTTTTAAGTTTAGAGCCTGCTTTGCTCTTCTCCCAATCCTATCTCACAGTAGAAATAGAGTGAATAATTCTAGTAGGCACTCAAACCACTACACTAATTTTGGGAAAAAAAAAATTTGTGAATGTGAAACCACTACAATTAGGACATGTCATACTTTGACTGGAGATCACTGTTTTGAGAAGCTTGTACACTTGCCATGCTCAGTTAATCTCAAGTATCTCTTTGAAACACATGCTGTCAAATGTGTAAACATGCAATGGTTTTCTCATGTGGATTCCAGATTACTCAACAATTATCTGAGTTCAAACTTATTTTGTCTATATTTTTATGAGTTATCACTCTTACAAATATTTTCATTAATTATCTTTCTTATTTTTCTGAATTTGCTGAGGGTAATTTCAGATTTTTCCCTCCAAGGGAGAAAATGTATGACTAATCTAGCAAATATGATACTGCGGTTTTACTACCTAGCTAGAGTAAATGTTAACTTTCATGAAGGTTTACAGTTTATTGCTGCTACAGCAGGAAAGAGAGAAGTGGAATTAACTGGCTTTTAATTTTTTTAAGCCTTTTCTTCCAGTACCTGGATTTGCAAATTGATGTAAGCTTGTTTCAATACTAGATTTTGGTGTGTGTACTGCCTTAAATAAGGAAAAAGGTAGAGAAAACAAAGCAATTTCATGTGATAAACAAGTTAAATGACTATGGCCCAAGGCTATCAAGTGCGTAGGCAGAGCCATAATGCCTATGTAATACTTTACTTCGGAAAAAAGAACATTATGTTGATGTGTAAGTAACACAGAATTAAATCATCATAGAGGCTGTGGCAGTGGTTTCATGTTTTATTTTCCTTCCAAAATAACAGACACAGTCTGTTTTCAGGGCAGACGGATTTTTGGGGGGTAAAGCTGACAATGTTAGAGAACAGCAAGCTAAGGGTCCCAAATAAAGAGAAAACAACTTTTTATTCCAGGGGCATATATGCTTCAATATCTGCTGACAACATCATTATAAAAAAATTATTCTGTGATGGTAGCAAATTAAAAGCAGGGTTCATGTCACCAGGTGCAGTCCATAGTTAAAATACATAACTACATGCAGATCTTTGCTCCAAACATTTGACTTCATGAAAACAAACCCTGTTGTCACTCTTACTTCCATCAGAGCTCTGGGGGCAGGCAAACTGCAGCCACACAGAGCTGTTGGTCAACAGGCTTCACATTTTGCTGGAGAAATAAATAGAATAAAATAGAACAATAGAATCATTAAGGTTGAAAAAGACCTTCAGGATCACCAAGTCCTACCTTCAACCAAACACCACCTTGGCTACTAAACCATATTGTGAAGTATGGGTTTAGGTATCAAGGGCAGAGGGGCTGCCAAATGATAAACCACATATTGGGGTTGTGAGCATTGGCGAGATCAAGAGTTCATGATCCCTGTCAATGTCTACTGGTGTTGAAGGTGGCTTGTCCTTAAACAGATTGGCTGGTTTTCCTTTCATTCTCCAACACATTAGAAACCATTGGAAAACAGAAACAAAACATTACAATAAATTTTGAATATCCCAGTGCATCATTGGAAACTATTAGTCATTCAGGTGTGTTATATACATGAGGGATAGAGAGCTGTGTTTATAAATTTTCTGTCCTTTTGGCATGAAGTGCACTAGGTTTTGTAGCTAAGCTGAAAAGATTTCAAGAAGAATCTGTCCAGCTGAAATGGTAAACTATGTCACAAATCGGAGCCAGTCTCAGACCCAAGAGGCTGGGAATGGAGTTGGGGGAGTAATGTGCATGCACATGTTAAATGAGAAATTCCTTAGGTGAAGTCAAGCAGCTCAGGGGATTCGGGGCTAACAGCTCTAGAACCAAAATGTTCCTGAGCCTTTTGTTTTTGTGGTAGTCTTGACAGACAGTCAAGGGCTGACTCTTTGTGAATCGGGCAAATCCCCTTTATGAAGTCGCAGGAAACCCTGATAAGGAAGGGAAGTCGGCAAAGCAAAAACAGATCCAACCAGTATGATCAATACTACATTTCTCCCTTATTCTGTGTAAGATGGCAGGTTTTATACACTCTATATAGTTTACAATTACAGATGAATTCTAATTGGCACACAGAACAGGAAAGAATGCAAACACCCATTGTTTACCAACCCTTTACTACTGTGCTACTGTGCTCACACCAATTACTGTACTTGCTAACTACCTTGAAACCCTTTGACCCTTGCTAACACCTTAAGTGAGAATTCTAACTGTGACACACTCTTGGCACTGATTTTCTATCTGAGCCACAACCTCCTACAGGCCTCAGTGCTGAGGTCTAAAGGCCTCAGCCTTTATAATAATCCTATGGTTTGCACAGGTTGACTTGGAAGAGATTTGCAGTTCTGGAGATACTCTGGAAGTATCTGGGCTGAAAAGTGAGACTTTTCCTACAGAAAGCAGAAAAACCTCTCCTTTGCCTAAGGCTTTATGTGACCTTGGGAATAACTGAATGCTTTAACTAAGGAAAGGAAGAGAAGAATAGAATGTTTTCAGTTGGAAGGTACCTACAATGATCGTGTAATCCAACTGCTTGACCAGTTCAGAGCTGACCAGGTTAAGGCATGTTCTTAAAGGCATTGTCCAAATGGCACTTAAGCAATGGCTGGCTAAGTTCACTGACCACATCTCTAGGAAGTCTGTTGCAGTTTTTGACCACCCTTTTTTTTTGTAGAGAAATGCTCCCTGATGTCCATCCTGAACCTCCCCTGCCTGGGCTTCAAAAGGTACCTGACCAAGAAACTATTGAAATAGGCTTTAATCTCTGGACACAGAAGCAGGGTCTTGGCCCCAGTTCCTGGTCCCTTCCACAGCACTGCCCACATGGCCAGGTTATTTTCAAATACTCTAAACCATTGGGAATTTTCCACTTTACATGGTAACCAGAAGTATGTATGTGGGATATCCAGCTTTGCCCATTCCCTTCCTGCAAAAAACTACAAAGGGATAAAGGAGTTGCCATCAAAAGGTGCAGTGCAGGCCTCATGCCTCATTATGTGACCAAATGTGAAGAGATTACCACATTTAAGGGAAGAGAAGCCTGCCTGCTTGCCTTTATTTACTGACAGTCAGAGCACACCTGTCACATTTCCTTACAACAAACAAAATTCATCATTTTTCAAAAGCCTTTTACATGCTGTGGTCATCACAAGGCAAAAGACAATCCTTGTTCTGCAGAATGTACCACTCATTAGACACAGGGCAGAAAGGGACTCAGGTACAAAGAGATGGGGCAAAGGACTTGCACCCAATTTCTAAAACCTCACTGCGTTGGCAGGGTGAGCAAGTCTTTCCTTTAAGGAAACATCACTGTTCCTGATGTAGCAGTGCACCTGTCT
>VXBN01011738.1:34131-73222 GCA_013397395.1 Sinosuthora webbiana | reverse complement strand
TCCCCCCCCCCCCCCATCTAATATTTACACATCTTGCTGTGATATTCTGTAAACATCTTTTATTATTCAGATAGTTCAATATCAAGTAGTCATTTCCTTTGGAAATTCCCTATTTCATGAAGAGAAATGCCTACAAAACTTCAGAAAAAAAGTGAAAAAATATGATACCTGAAAGCAAACAAACCAACAAACAAAACCCCAAAAAATAAACTTACAAGAAAAGGATAAAATACATCTCAAAACAAAGCAATGAGAGGATTCAGAGACAGAAAGAAACTTTTTGAGATGATTAGATCAGGAAAAGTTAATTAATTTGAAAATTCAGTCTTTCCACTGTTCAACATCTTTTGCGTCACATCTGGAACTACCTCTTTGACAATATAAAGTTGCACATATTTTCTTTAAAATTATTTGTTCCTCAGCTTCACCAAATCTGTACCATCTTTGACAATTCACACTGGAACTGTTCTGTCACTGCCGTGTTTTCATCAACACTTCTGTCTCCAGTATTCCCCATGCAACATTGCATCTCAGTTAGGTTGGTGTACAATGAAAAAGTAAAAAGTTTCTGAGTGATTCTCCTCTTTCTTCTTGATGAGTAATAGAGACAAAAAAAGTTGCAAAGTGTGTCTCTGGACACCTTCTAGAGCTTACACAGGTGAAGGCTATTCCAAAGCCCATGGAAGTCAATTAAGAAATTCATTGGCTTTGACAGGCTTTGGAGAAACATATAATGATTGTAGGTTTATCTCACTGTCTGATGGAGAGTCTCAGATCAACATCGCAGCTGCTCAAGAGGAAGAAACTATTTGTAAATAAGTGATTAACTGGTTAGTTACGATGCTGTCCCCAAAGCATTTAACTTCTCTATTGTCAGTGTGCAGAACTGATTATACAGTGGCAAATTTTAATGCTGAACATTTCAGGGAAACACAAGCTCTTGTCTCACAAATGTATTTCTGAAAGAAGATTTCATAGGCCTGGTATATCTCAATTGCATTTTTTGGTAAGAGTTTTATCTGGCCTTTCTTATTATACCATCTGAGTGGTTTACAAGTCTTAATAAATTTATTCTCACAGTGTCCCTGAGGCAGCAGCTACATGAAGAAAGCTGCCCAAAAAAGAAACCTCCAGGCAAAAGCCTGGAAGAAGATGGCTGCAGGCAATCACATGCAAAGAAGCAGTTGTCCAGAGAAGAAATTCTGCCCCAGAAAGAATTGATCGTGGGATAGCAGTGGAAAACATCCTTGATCTGGTCAGCTTTATTGGGTTTGTGGCTCCAACTTTACCTTTTTTTCATCTTTCAGATGGGTGTTCCCAGGCTTTTTCATGTCTATTTCAGAAGTCATAAAAATTTTTCAACTTTGGACTGCAATTTTTGTGACTGTCTTCCTGCAACCTGGATCTAATAAAGTACTTCATGGAGTTATTGTGAATATCACTTTGCAGCACTGTAGCCCAGTAAACACAATATTGCTACTGCTCATAATAGGCTTTGTAGTGGGTATGCAGAACCTCAGGAGCAAGGCTGGTCTGGCTCACTTTGTCTGAATTTGTCTTCTCTTGCCTGGGGCTTTGTCTTAGGTACTTAAAACTGAAACAGCTCTTTCTAACAACAGGCCACTGTCTAATTTGTTTTATTTTGTATTTGTGTGCTGCAGTTATAGTGGTGGTGTTTTTTGTTTTTTGTTTTGTTTTGTTTTGTTTTGTTTTGTTTTGTTTTTTTTTTACTAGATCGTAGAATCATAGAATGATAGAATATCCAGAGTTGGAAGAGACCTACAGAGATCACTGAGTCCAAATCCCAGTCCTGTGAAGGAATAATAATCCTGTGTCTGAGAGCATTGTCCAAACACTCATGGAACTCTGTCAGGATTGGTGCTGTTGGTGCTGTGCCCATTCTCTGGGGAGCCTGTTCCAGTGCCCAAACACCCTCTGGGGGAAGAACCTTTTCCTGATATCCAACCTAAAGCTCCCCTGACACAACTTCAGCCCATTCCCTGGGGTCCTGTTTCTGTCACCACAGAGCAGAGATCAGTGCCTGCCCCTGCTCTTCTCTCACAAGGAAAAGCTGTAAGTGCTCTGAGCTCTCCCCTCAGTCTCCTCCAGCTGAACAGAGCCAGTGCCCTCAGCCACTCCTCACACGGCTTCCCCTCAAGGACCTTCACCATGCTCACAGCTCTCCTTTGGACACTCTCTAATGGCTTAAGACCTTTCCTATACTTTGGCACCCAAAACTGCCCCCAGCACTCAAGGTGAGGCTGCCCCAGCTCAGAGCAGAGCGGGACAGTCCCCACCCTTGCCCAGCTGGTGATGCTGGGCCTGATGCCCCCAGGACAGGGTTGGCCCTCCTGGCTCCAGGGCACTGCTGGCTCATGTTCAACTTGCCACTGACCAGGACCCCCAGGTCCCTTTCCCTGGCACTGCTTTCCAGCATCTCATCCCCCAGTCTGTCCATACATCCAGGCTTGCCCCATCCCAGGTGCAGAAGCTGGCACTTTCCCTTGTTGAACTTCATACAGTTGGTATGGAAAAGGTAGTTTTATTCATATTAGGACTAATTCTACAGTGTTATTCCTTTCTGCTATAATCCTGCCTGGACTACTAAGAATTCACGTTTCTGTTGAAACTTCAGTTATAACCACAATAAGGTCCTGGGTTTACGCATATGGCATTTTCATTTTTCCTAAGCAAGTATGCAGATAGTGCAAAGCAAACATCAGAGCATTCACTCTGCCCTCTGGTAACAGATAACTGCACAGCTCTGAAGAGCAAGGTGTTCTCTGCCCAGAAGTTTACAAAAACAATGGTAAAAGGTTACTACAAGTATTTTAGTGTGTAAAAAAGGAAGGAGGCACAATATCAGAAATAAAGCCATGGAATGAAACTGATTTATCAGATAATAAATACTCTTGCTGCACATTAAGCAACCTTTGTGAGAGTGCAAATTGATCAGCATTAAAAATAATTGTACGACTTTACTGATTTTTTAAAACTCATTTATTTTTGAGCTAACCTGTCTAGAGAATGTTTTAGATATTTGCACCTGCTCAGAATCCAGTCTCCAGTCCTTTGCTCCTACTTATATCTGAAAAACTATCCTCTCCTTATAAAGGGCTAGTGGTTCAGAAATGGTACTTCTTTGTAGGCAGGGATTAAGATTAATAGATGATCTTCAAAGGTCCTGCTAGTCTGGCCTTCCTCCTTTTCCAGAGCACACTGCTTAATGGATTTAAATTTATCTCCCATTCCTCCACAACTCTCACACAGATCTGTAAGTGGTATAAGAAAGTCAGTGCTGCAGGACCACCACAGTTCTGGATGTTACCATTCCATGGTAACATGGAACTCTGAAATTCATTTTCTTCTTGTCTTATTGTCTTTCTCATTCTCCTTCAGCTATCAAAGAGTGATCTTATGCTGACAGTTCATACATATTCAAGCAACTTACCAGAAACCACACACTGAATATTTTCTCTCTTTTTGCAGTCATTTATTTGTAGAATAGCCTCTCTAAAGAATTAAGAACCACCTCATTTTTTCTCATTTAAGTGTTCTCTCAAGACCAACTAATCATATTTTCTTCCACTTTGTAGGACTATCTTCAAATGCATTGCTGCTTTGTAAGGTGCATGAATGCTGTATGGGAGTTTGGTTTAAATGATTGGTTAATGCCTCAAGTACAAAAGGTAATGAGAGCAAACCTTGCCAACCCCAGTAAGCTATAAATTATGCAATGTACACAAAGATAAAGTACTGCTGGGCCAAGCTTTTAAAGGAAGTGGAAAGGTTTTTGCTGTAAATACCATTAAGTATATCCATGAACTGAAAACAAGGATCGAAGATGCTGACAAATTTCAGCAACACAGTCATGTACAACCACACAAAAGATGCATTGGACACCAGTATCTCTACAGGCATTTTCAGTTCCAATGTCTATTGGAGTGAATTAGGATTAATTGGGCAGAAATATTTCACTAGAGAAGGTCTTCAAGGGTAAAGAAGAGATTGACATAAACATTTATGAATAGAGTTTTCTGCTACAGATGTCATAGGGCTCAGATAAAGATTTCTGTTGTAAAAACAGTTTAAGAAGGAAAATAAATCTCTGTGACTCAGATATCGAAGAGAAATATTTCTGTTAACTGTGATGTTTCTTAGTTTTGGTATACTTTGAGAAACTTTTAGCTTACATAATATGTTGAATATTTCTCTGGGATATTCTAAATTTCAAAGAAAGACACTGGAGCTTACTTTTAATACCATCAAATGTATAATACATTAAAGCTTTCTTGTTAAGGATTCTTTATAGTATACTTCAAAATTCCATTTTTGAGATGATTTAAAAGTGTTATAATACAAAGTCAATCACATGAAATTCTAAAAGTGTTCCTGCTAAGCTCTTTTTACTGCTGCTTAACATCAATAGGCCTTATTTGAATGTAACTCCAGAAAGATATTTGTGCTTTTAAAATTGCAGCCAGGCTGTTCAACATAGGAGTGATTTCCTGTGAGTATTTAGAGCAATTGCTACATGTGGATTTTACTCACCTCCTTGCCTGACCCTGCAGAATGAATTAGTATGGCATAACTTTCACTAAAATCCCCAGGCTCAGCTGAATGTCCCTAACCTCCAAAAACTGCCTGTGCAATTCACATGGGTGTTTCTAACCTTACTCTAAACCATTAACTTAGATATTGATGCCAGAAAAAGGGACATAGCATAGCTCACTTGACACTAAACCCCTCAATTCATCAGCCTGGGGAATTTCTGGCAGCTGACCTGGTGAGTTACGTGCTAGCCTATAGCTACTTTAAATTTAAATATGTTCTATCTTTACAAACTGCTCTTGATGCAATAGCTCTAGCAGAGCTGAGAGTGCAAAAATGTCTTAAAAACTGTTCTTCCTTCCCCTCACAAGATAACTTCTGCTGAGGTTATTATGGTCACTCAGCAGAAATTAAGCATCTATTGAAGTTCATGATCATCAGAAAAGAATTTGAATGTGTTCAAATTACTCCTAATATGAACAAACAGAAAACAACATTCACAAACAATATATGTAAACTTAGGGATCCAAAGTTTTTGTTTATTTGTTTGTTTGTTTGTTTGTTTTGGGTGTTTTTTTTTTTTGGTTTTTTTTTTTGGTTGGTTGGTTGGTTTGGTTTGAATTGGTTTTTTTATCAGAAGAGAGGAAAATAGTAAGGAATACTGACTGAAGGACAAGTTAAGCATGGAAGTTGAATGAAATTTAGGAATTTCTTTGTGGCAAGTTAGTTGTGTATTATTCCATAACCACTGAGCAGAGCAGGTATTCTTTCAAGCTCAGTGGTAGAAAAGGGGAGCAATTGGAAAAAAAGAGGAAAATCACAATCTAGGTGAGGAGCATAAAATCTATGGCAATTCACCCTAAAACTGGTAGGCTTCATCTAGATCCACAAAGTGGTTCAGCACTAGTTTTCCCCCTCCTGTAGCATCAAATCATCCCCATTACACCTGCATTCAATGAATCCCACACTTGAGAGATATCAGTAAGGAAAAAAGATATTAATAAAATGTAGACATCACAGCTAACTTCAAGAAAATCACATTTTTTATTTGATGTAGTGCACTGCCAGTCTGAATGTCCAAATCAAGTGTTTTCAGGGAAACAATGAATTCACTGTAAGAAAGAATTTGCATTCATCAGTGGCCAATTAATAGTTGTTTCTTTCCTCCCATCAGGGCTACAAATAGCTTTGTTGTCAACATTGAGGGCAGATAAATCTGTTAACATTTCTGGATCATATCAATAGGGAATCTATAAATATCTCTTAATAAGGCATTTGAAATCACAGGTAAATACCATACAACAAAAAGGAAACATTTATTTATATAAACTTCCACTCTTACCCATTACCTCTTCAAGCCCACTGCTGCATTCTCCATCTAACTGAGCTAAATCATGCATGAAATAGTATTCTATTTAGTTTAATGGCTAACAGAACCTGAATGCCTACATATACTGCACTAGCTTACTTCTGAAAGACTCAGTAATTTTTAATACAGCAAAGAACTGCTCAGTGTGTAACCTCAGTGAATAGGCTAGCCTTATTTCCATTATCAGCAAATATATTCCAGAAAGCTGTTCCATATTATTCAGTCTTACAAAATTTTGTCTTTTACAAAAAAACCCTAAAAATCAAACTGCCAAAGCTTCATATTATCTGATTTTATTATTAAATATTATCTATTCCAGCAAGAAAATCTTAATGTTATTCCACTTTTTATCCATTCTTCCTTTGAGAGAATAGCAGTCTTTATCACCATTTGCCCAGTTACTTAGAAGCAAATTTGTTTTTTTCTGAGATGCCTCTTTTGATAGAACACCTTTCTTAAAAACTGCACTTTCCCTAAATACACAGCTATTAAGGATAGCTTTCTTTAGAAGGATAGATTTCTTTAAAGATATTAAAGAAAATTTCATCTATACTCTTTATTATCATTACATTTAAAAGGAAAGTAAAAGAAAACAAGATCCGTGATAGAATGGAAGCTATATAAATACTTGGATTTAGCATTTTTATTACAATCCAATTAGGATAAAATGGTGCTGAAGTAGAACACCACTGAACAAGGAGCTGTGGAGACAGCTGAGGAAGATTTCTCCCCACTGGGTCTGTAGAACAAAAGGTATGCACTTAACTCTTGCATTAATATCCCTGAACTTTGTTTGTTGAAACCCAGAATCACAGAATGGGTCAAGTTGGAAGGGACCACAGTGTTGTCACTTGGTCCAACTTTCCAGTTTAAGCATGGTCAACCCAGAGCAAATGACACAGGAAATGCAATGGAATTCTAGAAAATTGAAATTTTTGAAATCTTCAGTGTCAACTTTTTTTTTTTAAGTAATGTTTTCTGAATTTTGAAGGACTCTGATTTTAGAACTGGGACAGATTCATCTCTGAAGAATTCCAGTCTTAAAATGTCATTATGATGTGTACAAATACGTGTTCCAGAAATTTTCCTTTTCCACATATTCCAAATATGTTTCTAGATATTTCTGGCAAGCCTTCTTCGACATCTCAAGTTTTGTGTCCACCCCAGTGCAGAAACCCCAGAGGTAACTGCAAGCTAAAGTCAATTATCCTTGTCATAATATTATGCTAATACAGCAACACTGCTTTTGGGATTGGACCTTAACCTCCTCACCAGGCATTTGATTCTCATGTGGGCATCTCCTAAAGCATGCAGAGCCTTACCTCTGGTTTAGGATTTTTTTTTTTGTTGCCCACACTTAGAGCACTTGAGGCCATTTGAGATATTCTCAGGTATCCAAAACATAGAGACTGACTCATCTCAGAGGACCTTTGATCTGCAGCTGATTGAGGGAGCGGTTCTCCCCCTCTCCTCTGGTACTATAAGTATTCCCACCTGGAATAATGCATGCAGTTCTACCTCCCCCAAGATAAGGAGGACATGAAACTGTTGGAGCAGGTCCAGGGGAGGCTGTGAGGCTGGTAAAGGGACTGGAGCACCCTCCCTATGAAGATGGGATGAGAAAGTTGTGGCTTTTCTTCCTGGAGAAGAGAAGGAGCGGGGAGACCTCACAGCACTCTCCAGCATGAGAACGGGGCCTAGAGGGAAGCCAGAGGACTCTGCATTAGGAACTGTAGTGACAGGACAAGGAATAATGGGTACAAATTGAAAGAAGGGAAATTTAGGTTACATGCTAGGAAGAAATTCTTTACAGTGAGGGTAGTGAGGGTCTGGCACAGGGTGCCTAGAGAAGCTGTGGCTTGCAAGGCCAGGTTGGACAGGGCTTGGAGCAACCTGGGATAGAGGAAGGTTTACCTCTCTATGACAGGGAGTTGAAACTAGTTGATCTTTAATGCCCGTTCCAACCCAAACCATTCTATGATTCTATGAGTCTTCGATTCTTTTTTCTATGATTCTTTGATTCTGTGACTCTATGACCTGAGGAAGATTCTGCACACCTGGAGCTACAGCTGGAGACCAAACAGCATGGCCTGGGCTATCTGGCTTGTAGAAGACATCAGGGTGAAGGCTCATGAATGTATAAAATCTTTAATTATTTACAATGCAGACACAGCTTTATATTTTCTGATATGGGTGTAGTCAGGTAGAAAATGGAGCAGAGAACTAATTGTCCTGTAGTTATTTCTTTCCATATTCTTCCATGTTAACCAGAGCTGGCAAGACCTCAGTGTCTCAATTTTGTTAAAACCCCAAGAAAAAAACTGTTTGGTTTTTTTTTTCCTACTGTTGACAGTGTGTTTATCCTCTTCAATTCTTCCCACTGAAATAGCAGTTCCATTCCTTTTGTATCAAATGGTCTTATCTCCAAAGTTGATACCTGACCTCTTCAAAATTACTTAAGAAGCCCCAGGGCTTACTTATTCATTTCTTGTCTTTCAGCCACAGAAAACCAGAGGATGACCCATGTAACTCTACTTTCTGTATTATTTCTACCTCTACCTCTGCATTATTTTATTGCCACATGGAATAAAGGCCTTAAAGCTTTCTAAAACAAAACACTTAAGCCCAGCTTCATCCATCTTCCCTTAATTACACTTAAGATTCAAAACTTGTTTTGTGATGGGTTTACCGACCTCCATTTCGCAACATACACATAGATCACATAGATCTCTCTAACATATAGACCTCAGATTCTCAAGGGGTACTAACTCATGAAAGATTTCAGCATCTTTCAGCATCTTTCAGCATCTGATTTTACCAAGCATTAGTGCTTGGTAAGAACAGGTTAAATGGCTTCCAACCCATTTAAAAATGCTGTCCTGAAAAAGGAAATAGTAAATGCCCCATGTCCAAGATAGAATACATGAAAAATAGAGTTTAAATGACAGAGAGAAAACATAAAGAAAGTGTTTTTAACAACAGATGAATTGCTGGAGTTTCAAGGATGTTACTGAAAAGGTCTCCTGCAATGGTAGTGCTTAAGTTTTGGCAGATATCCTTGTCAAGGCAGAAAGGTGGCAAATATGATGTTTTTGTAAGTCTCTGCCAGCCCTTTTAGTAAATATCAAATTATTGTTCAAATCATTAATTATTTCTCTGGGATAAATAGATTAATATCTAGAGTGTGGTACCTTGACATCCATATGAACTTTCATAATTTGACCTTAAGGAGTCAATTCATAGCTAAAGAAACTTTTAGATACATAAATTATGAGGTCATCAGATCTAGTATTTTATAAACTGATAAGGACTCTAGTGATTCTTTATTCCCTTAACAGACATTCAGACATATTTCTTGGAGAAAAGGAAAAAATAATTAGAGATTAATCTGTAGCTCACCACGAACTAAAAAACCCCTTCCATTTCCTTGCTTCTCTTTATCTGCATCTGACCTTGAGTGTCTCTTATACCTGACAAGCCGTGAATATTTTTCATCTACCCTAACTTTCATTTCTCACACTCATGATTGGAGGGGGGAGCCATAATAAACACGAACATTTAATCAATACCCTTGTATGAACCAAGCAGTAAAGCACAGCCTAAAAAATGAAGAAATACAATTCTTACTCCTGATGCATCTTTAATTAGAGCTTTACTACACAACACAAATTACTTCAGTCCTGTGATATTACCCAAGATGCTTAAATGTTCTACAAAAGTATTGATTTTGTTTTGAATGTCAGATCTTGCGCTTGGCAGCTTTTTCTGTGAAACAAATTGGAATTCTAATTAAGCTGTGTTTCTCAAATGAGAAGCAGACAAACAGCAGCATAAGTGCACAATTATTTGACCATGGTTATCAGCCTTCTTATGGTCAAAACAACCACAATTTTGAGTAGTACTGAGTAACACATTACAGGCTTTGAATGAAAGTTTTACAAAGATGGATTTCTGTATTACCACTGTGTAATTTACCACCTTGAAAAAGATTGGTTGAATGGCTAGAATGGTGCATTATTTTTATTTTTGTTTAAATAGGTTTGGCGACTTAGCGGTGAGAAGTATTAACCTTCGGAAAAAATCAATTGCCATCTCATCTCATCTAGTTAAGAAAAACACACACATGCAAGAAAAACTGCACAGAAACCTGATGAAATTAGTCAGCACTGAACAGAACCCTCACTCTGAGCTTTTGGCATCAGTGCAATGCAGTAGATGGGCTGTGAGAGTTGATGGCAAGGAGAGTTGAGAGAGTGAGCTGAATAAGGAGAGAATGTCACTGAAAAGCTGAAGGGAAAGATTTCAGCTGCTTGACATGACCAACGAGTAGATGACTCCTAGCACTTGTTCTTCATGCATTTTGAGCTGCAGGTTTCTCATGTCATTTCATTTGAATTCATTGACTTCGGAGACCTTACAAGATTGTACGAGATGGTCGTGTTAGAGAGTTCCATCTCATGTTCATCAACAAGGTGTACACCATTCTAACTTAATTTTATATTCTTTCATCCTCTAAAGCTTCTGTAGCTTCAGATTTATGTTCAGGTCTGTTGTTGCTGCTGTCTTTCTTTCTTTAGCCTTTTTTTGGTGCATGATTTTTATCTACTTTCCTACATGTGCCAAATCTGATATCATCCCTTCTTTGATCTTAATAGTGTCATGATCAACACAAAGAAAAAAAAGTCTTTGCCAAGACATGACTAGTTTAAAATTTCTTTCTTCAGCAGATTGACAAGAAACATAAGTCAATAGTATAGTAGCCTCTATTACTAAACATTTATAGGTTTTCAAAAATTATTTTGCTTCTTTGTATCAATGTTGGAAGAAATGTTAAAATTCAGGCTCAAGGCATTAAAATAAAATTATTAAGTCCTTCAATTAATCAAATGCCCCTAACTCTGAATTGTGTTAGGTTTTCTCTCACACACATATGTATATACATGCACAGAAATATGCACAGAGCTAAAGGATATAAAGGATATAAAGGATAAAAATCTCTGTATTTGCAGAATCTACCACATAAGGAATTCAATAATTTAAAAAAGCTCTGCCCCTCAGTAAGACATTTCAAATATTTAGCCAAATGTTACCAAATGAGAGCACATTAGATTCTTCATAGTTACTGCTAATTAAAATCGTCCTAAGCATCAGTGTCCTGACCTAGACATAACAGTCACCATATAGTAAAGGACTCTCCACTGTAAACATATAGGAGTGAAAATAAAATATTTCAGGGAAAATTCAATCTTGAAATGGTATTTAACAGGAATCATCTTCCAAATTAAAAACATGGAGCTCCAGGTTTTAGGAAAGATAGTTGTCTTCACTGATGAATGATGTAAAAATTCTCCTCTGTATCAAGGAATTTTTCTTCAATCAGTTTTTTAGCTTTGTGAAATTTGCTGGAGTGTGTCCAGAGGAGGGTAATGAAGCTGGGGAAGGCTCTGGAGCACAAGCCTGATAAGTGGCTGAGGGATCTGGGAAAGGGGCTCAGCCTGGAGAAAAAAAGGTTCAGGGGGGACCTTCTGGCTCTGCCCAACTCCCTGACAGAAGGGGACAACCTGGGGGGAATCAGGGATCAGGAACTGCTCCCGGGGAACAGAGAAGGAGGAGAGAAAACAGCCTCAGGCTGTGCCAGGGGAGGTTTAGGTTGGATAATAGGTGAAATTTCTTTCCTATTAGTGTGGTCAAACTGGAACAGAGCAGGGTAGAATTACCATTTTAAGGTATCTAAAAGATGTGGCCTTTAGGGATGTGGTTTAGTGGTCAGCTTGGTAGTGCTGGGTCAGTGGCTGGAGACTTAGAGATCTTTTCCAACCTTAATGGTTCCATAATTAATTAGCATTAGGTTTAATATTCCTTGAAAAACATTAATATTCCTCAAACATTAACATATTTTTGTTTCATTTTTATTTCAAAGCCATTTTAAGGACTTTTTTTTTCCCTTCTACATCTTTTTTTCACTACCTAGCTTTTCTATTTACTGCTAAAATTTTACAGGTGTAGGGGGATACTAACCAGACCAGAAGATTTCAACCATCTATTTCAACCATCATCTATTCCTATAAGTTTGGCACACCCTATTTTCAGAGTAATTTATGTTGTCTGCTACAGTGCTCAGAGACACAGCAATGATCACCAGCCCATGGAGAGTAGCAGAAGCTGTGTAGGAAGCCAAGGAGACTGTGGGAGCTGCTGTAGTAATCCCCGAGGACACAAATATAGTGCAAAATCCACTAAATTGCTCCAGCTTTTATTTCAGAGAATCTCATAAAGAAAAAAAAAAACCACAACTTGCAAATTGGAAAAGAATTATTTTCTGTTTATGAATAACCCATTGTTCTGACCTCTTTGCTTTGAAGTCAGTACTTGCTCCAGGGTGATTCAATGCCATGCTTTGGCTTTGATGTACAATCTTAAAAGCACCATTACAGGCATTTACTGGAAGGGAATACCTTGTTACCATGGTTACTAGTGCATCACTTGAAATTGTGATATAGCTGGATTTCATCACCATGACACTAATTTTCTCCAGTGCAGTAAGGGAGAGACTACATCATTACTGTATTAGATGCAGCAGAATTGAGCTTCCTTCTTTGCATTTTCTTCTTTCCACTTCTAAAGTTTTGTGTGGGTGAAAACCATGGCTGTAAGGAGAAATCTGTGAGCCAAAGAAAATTATACCAGCTATTGTTTGGGGGAATCGGAACAAATAGGGAGTATTCTTGGATTTGTTTCTTACTAGGAGAAGATTAAATGAGGAATGTTGTAGGAAATCAGCTGTCAGACTTAACACATCCTCATTGATATGAAGTAATGGCAGTAAAATTCAGGGCTTCCCTGGTGACTTCTGGGCCCTAACCCAGCACTCACTGGGCTTTCTCAGGTGCAGGCAGCACAATGAGTTGTGGTGTGAGGAACATTTCCACGATCCCTGGGGCAGGTCTTTATCACAGACAGAGCAAGACAAAGAGAGGGAAGCATCTCACAACTGCACAACTTGTGCATCCCCAGCAGCTCGTGCACACCTAACTTAGAGCAGGGAGTGGGGTGGAATTGTCACTGTCTGGAAATTACCTCTAGTTCCAGGTTTGTGATGACCCAATCCAGCCCAGCTGTCCTGGTACCTGCTGCAGAAATGTGAGCTGAGGGAGCTGTGATGTCCCAGCAACACAGATCTGGAGAGAAACCTGCAGCAATTGGGGGTGTGGGATTGGTTTTCATCTGGGCTGAATGGAAAGGAGCAGCTTTATTCAACTACTTGTCTTCATTCTTCTTCAGGCTAAAGATAAACCGAATTAGCTGAAAAGGCAACTTACTCCAGCTGAGGGATTGAAGTGCAAAAAAAAAAAAAAAATCCTTCATTCATCTGATTAGGGGAGCCTCTCAGTCCTGCTCCCATCCTCCAAATTAGGCACACATGAAGGATCCTTACTAAAAGCTCTTACAGATTATTTCCTTCCTCACCTAACTTGTACATCTAAGTAAGATTCACCTCACCTGAAGGTTAAAGAAAGGTGGAGGCTTCAACAATTTCTTCAAGGACCTTCCTCAGGGTGTTTGCAATTGAGCTACTTTCACTTGTGTCCCACTGTAAGAGCAGGATTTAGTTTTTCACAGATTCTTGCTTAGTATCATTAGTTAAAATTTCTGGATTAGACATTGCTGGCAGGTACAACACAGGTGTTAACAAATAAAAACACTTGAAGAGGGAAGTGGACACTTGGCAGAGCTCACTGTAAACAGACATGCAGTGAGCCATCCCTTAAATGTGACCTAAGGTCACTACTCAGGTTCTGACTGTCCTCAAACAAGAGCTATCAAGACCTTCATAGTGCTTTTTGTGGCCTCAGACATATATTAGAATAGAAAGAAGTGATTTTGACAACATTTATTTTCCAGTATCCACTATTGAAAGAAGCTTAAACAACTACTTTGTCTGGACACCTTGAAGTAAATACAACCAAGATGATTTGGTCCATAGTTTCAAATACTAGTACTAGTACTAGTACTACTACTACTACTACTACTACTATGTATATTTTTCCAAAATAATCAATTTTAGGAATAAATAAATTTTAAAAAATGGTAAAATTAAAAAGGACTAGCTTCCTCTGTTTCATTTTTAGTATCATTATCACTCCTGGGCAACCACAGTTATTCCCAGTTCATCCCAGGTGGAAGACATGAGTGGCAGTGAACTCACACCACACATCCTCATCTATAGTTGTCAGCCAATGGATGCTGTAACAAAGATAAAAGTTTCTTAGAAGTTGTTAAGTATCTTTCTACATAAATTTTTGTTGCTTCAGGAAAGTTTGATTTTGCATTTTTAATGCATAAATGCCAAAATGACAGATGTGTGAATAGCTTTTTTTGGTTCAAACCCATTTTTATTAGAATAGCCCAATTTTGAATACACTATGTCAATCATCTTTTCTTTCTGTTTTTAGAACATATATTCCCTGTTTTCGTCATGCAACAAAATGAGAGTTCTCCAATTCTTCACAAGACCATTCTTATTTTTAATATTTAGAAGATCATTGTAGTTTTAACTGAGACTAGAAGCATCTTAAGGAAATGCCTGGCTTACATCAGATGGGTATTGCAATATTTGAAATTATATTTGAACTTTACAATCAAATTATTCCATTCCAAGAATTAATGGTGATAATTTGAAATAAGGTTACATGTACATCTTCATGTCAAATCTGAACACATAAAAGTTAAGTTCAGTTAAAAATATTACTTTGGAAAAGTGTTGTGGTATCAAAAGTTTAAAGAGCAAATTTATAATGAGTTCTTAAGAAGACAGACTGACTTTTCTCTTCTGCTTCCTACAATTAGATGTAGATTTACCAAGCACAACTTAACATCTCAAAGTAGCTCTGCATCTAAATATAGCCCTGCATTTTCACTTAAAGTTCAATACATGTTTCCTGCAAAACTGACTAAAAAGAAAAATGGCTCTTGTGTTTTAATATTAATTAATCTAGGAGGCATAGCTAGCATTATCTACAGAGAATGAGAAGTATTGATTTTAATTTGTCCTCTAAGAGAACCCCACAGAAGATTTTGAAAAAAATTCTTCCCCTTTCTCTTGACAGCTGTTCAGATTTCTACAGTCTTTCCTCTTTCTCTCTCTCTTTCCTGAAATAAGACCTTCAGGTTTGAGTAGTGACTATTCAAGAGAGATGCCACCAGGAAGATCATATCATTGGTTCTTAGTGCTGCTATTAAAGGGATCCTGATGACAATACTTCGATAAATATTTATATAGCCAAAGATACATTGATAATTTAAAAAATGACAGTTTTTTATTATTCTTGATTTTATAGCAAAAATTATGCATTTTTCTGAACCAGAAACATCTAAATTTTACAAAATGTTTATCTTAGCTGTAATTTTTATGTATGGTAATGGTATTGGTAGCAGATATTGCAATTGAAAATGTTTACTTTAAATAACCATTGTCAAAATTTTGGTTGTTGAAATGCCTTTAGTGAAGGATTTTTTTTTTTAACTTATCAACTAAAATATAAGGTGATTTAGTAGCAAGGTTTGTTAATCTATCAAGAGTCTTTCCTTAATTTGCTATAGCCTAGAAGGGTATAGTAAGATGTTATTTTTAATATTCTAGTCTTTCAAAATAGGAGGGTTCTTTGTAATGCTTTAGCACTTCCCACTCTCCATTTAAAATGTGACAGATCAGAATACAAGCATGAACAAAAACTGATAGAAAAGGAACAGAGGAGATGCTGTTTCTTGGAAATCATTCAAACCTCAAAAAGAGGTCAGGTTCAGGGTGCTCATATCCTTTAATTAAAAACCTTGTCAATCCATCCCCATGTCTTTCTCATTCACATTAGAGTGCCAAACTATGTCAAACCAGATTCTTCTCTCTTTTTTTTTTCTTTTTTTTTTTACTGCTATATAATTGAAACTTAAATCTACTGCTGTGTGAATATTAATGTTCCATTCCAGCAGTTATTCATAATCCCTAAGTTATGATCTTCTAAGGGGGTGTTCAATCAAAGGGTGAAAAAAAAAAAGACTTTATTTGAGTTCATCTGGTGAGCACAGAAGGCTTTTACTTTTATAGAAAAGAATGAAAAAAAAATGGAAAAAAAAGTGGTCTGTCCATTCCTCAAAGTGATGATATAGAGCCAGGCTCTCTGGGGTTGCTGACTGGATTTATTGTATGCCACACAGATCAAAAGTAAGTGCAGGCAGGTAAAAAGTCTTGATACCCAGCTGGGTAGGATGGTTTGAGAGTGTATCTCACAGACACTGACTGTGAGATAGCAAAATGCTTCTGCTTGCCAAGTTAATTAAGTTAGGATTGAATACCCATGGATAGGAGATAATAATATCAGCCACATAAAAAGGCTATGTGATGTTGTAGATTAAGCTTATAGAAATGGCTTTGTCTCTCTGAGAGGGAGACAAAAATGTGCTGCTTCTAAACTCCTGGAGCTAGGACTCCTGCCATATTCAGGAGCATGCTTTAGTTTGTTTTTTCTTTCTTTCTTTTTTTTTTTTTTTAATNNNNTTTTTCATTTATTATTTCTATTTCCCACTCAATAAAACCCTATACCTTTGAGTTACATGCAAGGGAAATGGCAGAAAAGGTGACCAGCCCAGGAAACTGCCAGAGGTGAACTTTTTAACACACAGGAACATCTCAAGGCAGGCTGTAAATAAGATTACTTTTATTAGACTGCTGCCTGCTGTAGCTGTTCTTGTTAAGGGCCTGTCACTCTGCCCATTGTGCTCAGTGCAGTGACAGGCAGCCCAGGCATGGGGGACCCCATGCAGACCCCACTAACACCCGTCACTCAGCTGGGGCCCTCCCTTCGAGTCAATAACAGAGCATAAAACTGGATTTCAACCCACTTTACAGAAGATGGGCAGCTGTGGGATTACCTCTTTGACAGAAACATTGGTCATCAGTGCAAGATCAGGGGAACCAACAAGAGCCTCCTCCCCACTGTGGATGTGCCTCCAAAACTGAGGCAATTCTCCACCAGGCTACAACATTGGTGGTTAAACCCTTCTCTAGTTTAGATTTTTTTTCCCCATCACCTCCTAGTCCAGTGCCTGAATCACAGAAGTTTGAAGAAGGCAACACTCAACCTTGATAAGAAATAATCAAGATTTCATTCAAGATCTCAAATGTTCTCAAGGTCTGTGTTACTACAATACAAGCTGGGGGTGTGAAAATAGATAATTCTGAGGGAGGCACAAGGATTAAGGCAATGTCTGCACCTCAGATTTATGGAAAAAAAGAATACTAGACCAGACAAAATAGAATAAGGAAATAGCCATAGGGAGTAATTCTTGGAAAGACCAAGAGTTGCAGCAAATATTTTGCAGACTGTCCCTGTTACTGTAGCTGAACATCCATAGTTGTAGAATATTACATCTGCAAGTCAACCTATGCTTCCAAGAGGAGAAACTTTCAAATTATTATTTTTTACCCCGGGAATCTAAAATACATATCTATATATTTTTCTCTCTCTCTCTTTTTCTATATACATATATATATCCACACACAGACACAACCACAGACATATTCTTGGGGTGGTCAGAACCAGGGGCTGGACTTCAGTGGTCCCTGTGAGCCCTCTTCAGCTCAGAATATTTTATGACTCTATGCTGTAGCATAGAGTCATAAAATATTATACATATATATTTAAGCACTTAAACACCTCCAGTTTCTCTAAGCCTCTCATGAAAGCCCTGTTCAAGCTGGAAAAGGTACCACACCACAGGAGGCTGGAATTCTACCCATGTGTTTCAGTCTGTCTAAGTCGTCCTTCATTTTACAAGAGGATTTGAAAGCTGAAGTTTTGTTCCAGACAAACACTGCAGTAGACACCCAAACTGCATCTACTGAAGTATTTTCAGTATATGATGCAATATGAATTCCAGAAGTGTTATAGGAAAGCTGGGAAGCTGTGGGCCAGACTGGAGAGAGGATCCAACATTCAGATTTTTGTTACTCTGCAAAAGCAATTATGTACCTGTGTCAGGGACAAGCCCAAGTTTAAACACTTTTCTTAAAAAGGACATTTCACCTGAATATGAGGTAAAACATCTGCAGTGTGTTGGTGGCCACAGATGGAGCAGAGATCAAAGATTGTGGAGTCTTCTTCACTGGACATATTCCAGAACTATCTGGATACAATCCTGTGCTCTTGGATGATCCTGCTGGATCAGGGAGGTGGGAGCAGATGACCCACTGTGGCCCCTTCCAGCCTGACCTATTTTGTGTGTGATTCTGTGTAATATACACTTTTAAATTGCTATTCTGTTAATTTTGATTAGTGTTATTACAGTGCTACAAAAATGCATGGGTTTATAAAATAAATTATCTGGTTATTCTTGCAGGAAGCACTTGCAGCAATACATTTCTAATAATATCTTTTATTATTTCCTTTCTCAGAGTGGTTTTTAGGAGTGCACATCTCAAATCATACAAACAAAAAGCCATTAAAATGATCTTGTAAAAGCTATTATGTTTCATGATCTGATTTTATGTATTCTGTTCCAGGACAAGCCCACTATTTGGAAAATTATAGTCTTAGTCCAGTCACCTTCTGGAGGAAGTTCCTATTTATATTCCTGACTGACATTACCTATTTCTCCAAGTGATTTTGTCCAGTTTGCATGATACAAATCATCATCTATACAGAAGAAGACCAGGTCTAAAGTTCAGCCCTGATTTATCTCCACCAATGCATAAAAGGGTAAAAAAATCCATTAGAAACAAGGTTAAAAAGAGGGGAAAAAAAAAAAAAAAGAGAGAGAGAGGCACGGCATGAACTGCATGGAAGATAAATGCCAAAGACCTGATTGTCATTTACATTAAGGCAGAATAAAGAAGCTGTGAATGAGAACTGGAGACAGGCTGTGCTTCTGTTTATTTCTAGCTAAAAATATGCTGGATTTTTTTAAGGGTGTGCATTCTCATTTGTTTGTGAGAATAATTTTTTACATTAACAGGAGGGTTTTTGAGTGCTAGGTGAAAGGTTCAGTGTTAAACTGATTTTACAAATTCCAGCTCTCCAGGATACACTTATCTCTCTCTCTGAAAGTATCTGTTTATCTCTTCATCACAGGCTTTGCAATGACTGGCTATTATGTGGGGGTCAAGCTCATTCTGAGGAAGGAAAATATACTGAATTAAGATGTATAAGAGATTAACCAGCTCAGGTTAATTGTGTTTTCATTTTCTTTAGGATTTATCAATGCCGTAAAGTAAATCTCTTTATGTTTTGCAGTTATTAAAAGAAAATGGGACCCTGCATAATAGTGACAGTCATTATCATCAGATCTGAAAACAAAAACAGAAGAGCATTCCTTTCTTTTGGAAGCCAAACAAGTGGTTGCATGTAATACTGTTTGTATAAACTCCCTGCTATTTCTTCATCTTCCTTTTCTGTTATCATTCACTATGAGATCTTTTCACTCTTGCTTACAGCAATGCCATCAGGAAGGCATCTCTGTGTCTGTTGAAACTCTTCTGCCAGCTTTCCTTTCCAGACCTTGTAACATCTTTTTAATTGTGGTTTAAAGTCCATCTCACTTCCTTGTGTGGAATGGTCTTTCTGTGTCAATAACTGAAAGCACAGAGGAAGTGAGACACAGGCCATATAGGGCTAAAGGGATGGGCAGGGCAAAAAGGGGAAGGTAAAAATAAAATAATCAAATCAAATCAAATCAAATCAAATCAATCTCCTTGATCCCTGAAACAGAGGAGGTGCTTTGCATCATCATCTTCCTCATGGCTGAGTCTTTGCCCAACCACTGGCCCTGGGGGTGCTGGTGCCAGCGGCTGGACAGGAGCCCAGGAGTGCCCAGGTGGACAAGAGGCCGATGGCCCCTGGGCTGTCCCAGCCATGGTGTGACACAGCCCCAGGGCAGGGCCCGTCCCCTGGGCTGGCACTGCTGAGGCACCTCCACTGCTGGGGACAGCTCGGGGCCCCTCAGGACAAGAGAGACACTGAGGGGCTGGAGCGTGTCCAGGGAAGGGAATGAAGCTGGGGAAGGGGCTGGAGCCCCAGCAGTGGCTGAGAGAGCTGGGAAAGGGGCTCAGCCTGGAGAAAAGGAGGCTCAGGGGGAACCTTGTGGCTCTGCATAACTCTCTGACAGAAGGGGACAGCTGGAGGTTGGGGCTCTGCTCCCAGGGAGCAGGGACAGGAGGAGAGGAAATTGACTCATGGATCACCAGGAAAGGTTTAGACTGGATATTAGGGAAAAATTCTTCACTTGGGTTATGAAACACTGGCACAGGCTTCCCAGGGCAGCAGTGGAATCATCATCCCTAGAAATGTTCACAGCAGTGTAGATGTTACAATTTAGGACATGGTTTAGCGGTGGGCTTGGCAGTACTGATTTGAGGGTTGGAATTGATTATCCTAGAGGTCTTTTTAAACCTTAACAATTCCATGATTCCCTGAAAAACAGGTTTTGAACAAAGCAGTTGTCTTTTACAAACACTTGGTTGCACACCAGGGATACTCCAACAGCAGACACAGGACTTTCCCTAGCTGTACCTATCAATAAGGGATGGTTCATACAGACATATTGAAACACCTTGAAACACCAGACCTGGGGGCACAAGCCTTTTGTCCTTGCCTGTGATTTTGTTTTATTTTCCACCTGAGCTGAAATCCAGACCACTATCTCGGTCTCAGCCAAAAAAACCCAGTACCAGGTCCCAAGGTACTCAACCAAGGTCACTGGGGGCACCTTATGTCACTTTGTAAGATGAAGCACCACTTTCTCCCTTTGGATTACACTAACTATCATAAAATACATATTTAGTGTTATCTAAACTCGTGTGGGAAGTTCTAGGGAGGAGGCTGTACATCCCTCATTATGGTGATGGAGTGTTTACAACACCAACCCTTTTAGCAATAATGAATTTCCTCATTCATAGGAGGGCTCCCTAGGGTAAAGGGAGTATCCAGCAATCAAGAGTCTTGAATCTACTTTGTGCTCACTAAAATGAAACAAACAGACAAAAAAATCCTGAATAGGGGAATAAAAACCCAAAGCCAAAGTGTCCATCTGAACACCACAAACCAGCCTCTAAGCAGGAAAGGCTGTGCAAGCACTCTGTTCTTGCCATTTTGTTGAAGATAAAACTAGAACCAATTTAGAATCAAAATTAGCTCAATCATGATTGATCTCCCTTAACTTTATTCTTCCTGCTTTAATAGCCCAAAGGACTTTCTGCAATGGATACAAGAGGGGAAGGGTTCCAGATCTTAAAACACCTGAATCATATTTAGACCAAATCCAGTTATCCTCATGTATTCCAAAGCAGCCTAGAGTGAACAGTTTTGTCATTAACTTAGCTCTAAGATATAACTGACAACATTAGAAAGCTGAAACCTCCTAATTCAGATGTTTTCTTGTCCATAAATGATCCTCTGTGAAAACACATGTTGTTTCTCTCCTTAGCCTCAAGTGAATGGAAAAAAATACATTAGAATGAGAAACAAGTCTTTATACACAGCCCTAACTGAACATGACTTCTCATAAATCTGGAAAAATAGGTGTCTTAGTTTAGCTCCATCCAGCCCCCAAGTTCTCACAGCCTCTCACTAGAAAAACACTCTAGGATTATCTTACCCTCTAATGTCACGGCTGAATATATTTTAAAATATGACATTTCATAGTCTAAATTAGTATTTAAAATATTTTTTCATTGAATACTTCATGGGGTGTTTATCAAGAGTTTCAAAGATAGAAACAAAACCCATCTAAATAGAAAAGATTTTTTCCCAAAAATTTTATTTGTGGCTTTATGTCTTTCAATACTGCAACTGTTTTCTTTTAATTTTTCATTTCAACTTCTTGGAAGTTCTTTTATTTGGCTAAAAATCTAAAATGTACAATTTACACCAGACCTTCAACCAAAGGGGTTGGATTCTGTTCCCATCCTTCCTTCCCACCCAAGGAAAAAAAGAATAATCCCTGAAGTATTACTCATTTTTATAGTTAGAGAGAGCATTTCTTATAACTAAGTCTAAAGCTACTCAGTTGTGAAAAATGACACTGAGTATGACCGAAAAATGAATTCTCTGGAGAAAGGAAAAAAAAAAAAAAGAAAAAAAAAAAGTATAGGAACTTTCCATGTCATGTATTTCTATTCTTTCATGGCCTGAAGCTACAAAGCAATGCTTGCACTTCAACAGAGTGCAGGGACAGACTACTTAAACTAAATATCACTTTTAACTTCCTTTGGGGACCATCAGTTACAGTTGCCCATAAATGTTTTGTAATAGGCAGGCTCATAAATCCAGGTGACAACCTCCCACTTTCAGCACTCTAGGAGCAGTACCCAGTTGGAGTGGGTTTTAAAGCACATTGCCCAAGTAATTGCAACAGGGTGATTTGGATGGTTATTTCTTTTCCTCTGCTTCAACACTGGTCAAAGAAAATGCATTCTTAATGGAAACACTTTGTTTCTTCTAAGTGCTTTATAGCCAGAGACAACAAAGCACTTTTGACAGCTTTTGTATATAATTCTCCCCTAAAGCTTTTTATGCCCAAAGTGACAAACCTCAGTGCTCCAACTCACACACCTAAACCTCATTATTATTATTGTTTGCAAATCAACCTGATTTTCAGAAGGACTTCCAAAAGGTATTGTCAGGAGAACATCTTCAAAGATCTCTCCAAGTTGAGCAACGTGTCCAAGACTCTTTGTCACTCCCAAGCGTTGCCTGGTGCACATCTAACTCATCACTCTCTGAAGTGCATTTGGGCCCCTTAACCTCAGCAGTGTTATTTCCAATAATTATAGGTGCCAAACTCAGTCCTGTAAGCCTTTTCCTGAATTACGAGTCCATTTCTGATGATAATAAATCCCAGTCATTTCAACAGAAAGAAGAGAAAGAGGAATTGAAGGAAATTATAGTTTAGGCATGGGGCTTTTCTTCTTTTCAACAAGAAAGCCACAATACAGACACACTTTGTGTATGTGTTGTGTTGTTGTTTGCTGTTTTCCTCTCACATTTTTTAGCTTTTCCTACCTTTTTGAGACAAATTTCACTTCCAAATTAGGATAAATATTAGGCAAATCTTTGCCTGAGTGGCCACTCCTCCCCTTCTCTTCCCTCCCCTCCCTCCTGTCTTGCAGTGGGGAGAGGCTGAGTTTAATGAAATTCAGCTGAAATTGAACACCCTCATTAGCCTCTGCTATCAGGTTGCCACATTTTTTGTCACAGTGACTGAGTGCCTTCTGCTGTTACTATAGCAATTCTGCCCTAATTTACAAAAGTTAGGTGCAAATTACTTAACTTTGTTCTCTATTACTGAATTGATTATTGATTTAAGTATTCAGGTGTACAAAGGCAAGAAAAGAAAAGACTCCAGAAAATTACTATCGAAGATTTCTGGAAAAAAAAAAATCTTTCTGAAGATGAATTAAATTGGCCTTTCAGTGGTGCCATGCTTAGGTGGTACAACACTATTAGGACCTCTCCTGGAAGGGGGGTCATTACATAGTGCTAATGATCTTCACCTGCTAAGGGTGGCCTAGGGGTATACTTGGTGTTTGACTACTCATAGTGTATATATGGATATTATGGTAGCTCTTTCTTACTATCTATGTGTGTGCTGGCTGTAGCAATGCTCAAAAATATTTATGCTGGACCTTGTCTCTTATTCTTTACCTTTATTCTTCTCCCCTGGCCCTATCTAATTCATGTGCTCTTTCTCCTTGTCTTATATCCTTTTCTATAAGCCCCCTTCATTGCTGGGTCTTTTCTCTATCTTTGTTTTCTCTGCTTCCCTGAGTGAGTACACATTTTACCAACTATATTAAGGCTTTATTTCTTCCTGAAAAGTGATGTGTAGCTCAATGTCTTGTGCGACATAGTTTAACTCTAAATTCAGTGATTGAAGAAACTACATTTTAATTCTTTCAGTCATCAGCTGAATAGTCAGATGGGAGCCCTACAGTTACCGCAGGAGAAGACTTTTCAATAATTCTTGCAACCACTTCAGAAGTGACATTGATGGCTCTAACTGATATGGGAATGCTGATCTATCAGGAATACATTTTGGTGGAAAATAGAGCAAGTTATTTATATTTAAATTACAGATTACACTGAAGAGGTTCGCTGAAAAGTAGGGGTAAACTGAAGAAAAAATACAGAAAACAGTGCAAACTTGGTTGCTTGAAATACTGGATGCAAAATAGTTGAACTTATAATTTGCCAAAGCAGTGCTAATCACATAGAAGCATTCTCAATAATTTGAAGACAAAAAATTAACTATCAACACATAAATATCTGAAGTATAAATGATATGATCAGAAGATATATATGGTGAGGTGAAGGCTGAGAATTTTTTCTTCATAATGAAACAACATCCTTCATTAAAGACACATCCTAAACTTCTCATTACTCATCACCTGAGTGTGATTGTTGTATAAGTAACCATCATCAAGTGGTCACTAATTGACATTATGTAATTCTTCTCAGCAGAAGATGAGCAGTCATCTCACTGTTGCTCTGCTGCCAGGATGTTCATTTTCAGTGGCTGCTTCCTCCTCCCTCCTCCTTCTTCTCATCCTCCTCCTCCTGCATTGTGTCAGCAGCATAGGGTGATTCTGTGCTGAAACATCTCCAAATTGTCTTTTCTTTCTCCTTTTCTCACTTACTCCTACATTCCCTTTGTTTTTCTTTTCTTCTTGGTGACAACTTTACCTCCAATGGAGGCCCAACCTCAGGTCCTGACCAGGATCCCCTGAAGGGCTCCAGAGCATGTCAGAAAAACATTTATAACTTTTGTCTGTGAGCTATAATGACCAGAAAAGATCATAAACATTCAGGACAGCAAGCTCTGACGTCTCCATTTAAGTCTGATTTTCATCTGTCCATAAAACTCTGAATGTGCACTTATTCTGGAGATGTGACATTTTTCCCTTTTCTTCTTCAACCTTCTTTTGGTTCTTAAACCCACCAATTTTTTGTGCCTTTAATTTCAGTGGTTCAGTCAAAATTTAGTCCTCATTTATAACAGTAGCTGACATTTCCCTTTGTTCTCCATAACAATTTCTGTTCATGACTTGTGTGGAAAAAGTGTCTTTCTGCCATGCAGAGAAGAAATACAAATTTTCCAAACCTTAATTATAATTTGGTTTGCATTCAGATAACTTCCATACAAGCTTATTAATTTACAAAATTTGATTTGAACCCTAATAATAACAGTGATGGTAAAATAATAACAGTGATGGCAAAATAATAATGTTAGCAATTGCCAAAAGTTGTCAAGCTTTTATATAATGAGATAGGAACAAATCCTGAGATTCCACACAGGAATTAATTAAAAAAAAAAGAAAAAAAAAAAAAAAAAAAAAAAAAAAAAAAAAAAAAAAAAAAAAAAAAGACAGGAGAGAAAGAGAAAATGCTTTTCTGCTTAGGAAAAAAAATAGAAAAAATAGTTTGAGAAAGAAATATTGTTTAATTTATCATCATGGTCTTTTGTGTCTTTCAGCATTCAGCATACTTTATTTTCCAAAATGGTCTAAAAACGAAGAGACTGGAATACAACTATGTGATAAACAAAAACATCAAACAGTAAGTAGGGAAATGAGAGACAGAATTACAGGTGCAAAGCAATTATTACTGTGCCACAGCATTTCAGCTACTAACCATTTTATTCCTGCATATTCTATCAAAGGGATCAGCACTTGGCTTTCAGAGCCACTGATGTTTTCAAGGTCTTTGCATTCATTAGAATTTAATATTGTGAGATTTTACTTTGCTTTGGTTTTAACCTCTTTTATTCCATTCAACACATTATAGAAGAAATTTCTGTATTGAAAAACTGCATAAGAAAGAAGAATACAGAGAAATATGATACATTTTATTGATCAATTCTATTTTTTAATTTTAAAGTTATTTATTTTGTGTCTCTAGGATGTCTCAATTTTTTATATGTGAAGTTTGTGTGGAAATACCAAATTCTGAAAGCTTTAAATACTTTTTTTTATAAGTAAGCCTTAGAAAATACCATTTGAAATATAAATAGTGACCATTTCTCTGGCTTGGACTCAAAGTTAAAAACACAGGAAATTTCCATCAAGAGAAACTACATGGATCCACTTTGATTAAAGCATAGAGCTGTAGTCATACCCTGGTCACAGGTCATGCCTGAGACTTATTAGCTATTAGCTACTTATTAGGTATGAGAATTAGCTATAACACAATGGAACATCAACTTGATCTCTAACAGTAAAAAAGGGGCTTTATATAAAGGGTGATTCACACCACTAGGACATAAACATCTCCAGAGACTCACCCCTCTGTCCTATTTCTCTCCACTGACAAAAAAATAGAAGAGCCTACGGTGACCAGCTCAGATTTAGATCTCTAACCTTTAGATATCTCAAATGAGATAAGACAAATCCTACCCTTCGATTCCTGTGCTGTGAACAGTGATGGATCAGTCGCCCTAAAAGGAGCAACCCACAAAGGGGATGTGCTGAGAAGAGTTGGTAGGAGAGGTGGGTGGATGGCAGAATGGACAGCTCTGACATCTGCCTGCCTCCTTGTCTGTGATCCCAGGACGAAATGTGGGAAAAGTGCCTCTGCCTTTGCAGGACTAGAGCTTCCCTGGGTTTGGTTTGCTCAGCAATGACAATGGCCCAATGTGTTCAATAATTAGGTAGGTCAAAATCAGTGCATTTAGAAGAATCTATTGTATGCTCTATAGCAACGAGGTTCTGCAGCATAAAAGGCAATCTCTCACTTACTTTTTTGTTGTTGTTGTTGTTGTTATCACTCTGCTGTACATCCAACCAGGGGGTTAAAAAACAAAGGTAAGAATTTACAAATTTTCAGCAGAAACATGAATTTTGAAGATCTGCATGAGGTAACATTGCATTAGATACACTGATTATTCCTGTTCTATGTTTGCTGGGTTTTAAGCAAGTAAGATGATTTCACCAAGTGTTCACCCTAAGGAAAGCTGCAGTAACCCTCTCTTTCCCTCCTCTTTAGGGCAATTATCCCATAGAAAATAATTTTCAAGTATACTCATTAAAACTGGGAATTTTGGAAGAGCAAATCTGGCAACTGAGATGTGCAATCCTGTCTGATTTTATCATAGGTTAAAATTTAAACAGCACTCTGAATACATTTCAAAAAATATGGTGAATTCCAGTGTCAATTTTATTATGGCAAGTGCTGTGCCAGCTGTCTGTAATCATCTCTGTGTGTGTGAACATCAGAACAGGACACAGGGGTGGAGGAGGGAATGGCACTGATGGGCCTCTGTTCTGCTGCTGAGGGGTTTTTTTTGCCACTTTGTGGGTGTTTATCCCCAAACAAAGCTTTTTGCTGTTCTGTGTTGTGTTTTGATGGCATTTTCAGTCTTTGTTCTGTGCTGCCTGCAAGTGTCACACTGAAAGATTGATCACTGTGTTGTGACAGATATGTAACCTAATGAGCAAGAGTTTTGCTTTCATGATGAGAATGTGATGCTCTTTATGTCCCCGGGGAGGACACATGGCACTTGTGTCCTCAGCTTCATAGAGCTGTGAAGGAGACATTGCAGCCAGGAGTAATTCTGATGATTGATAGTTTTACTTTTCTAGTGGGTCAGATGGTTACTTAACATTTATAACTCCTCTTATCAATACAAAAAGGTGTATGGAAGCATAAAGTGTCATGTGTCTTCGTGAGAATTTAGTCCTACATGTAACTTGGAGTTTGGACTTTTAGGGGGTGTTGTAGTTGATAGAAAATGGCAATATTAACTAAAGCACAGGAATGATATTTATGCCAATAAAATCCAGGCTTCTGTTTTCCCTGACTCTGTCTAATAGGAGGAAATGGCCTCAAGTTGTGTCAGGAGAGGTTTATTTTGGATACTAGGGGAAAAAAAATCTTCATTGAGAAGATTGTCTTCATTGTCCAGCACTGGAACAGGTTGCTCTGAGTAGTGGTGGAGAGACCATCCCTGGAGGTATTTAAAGATGTGGATGTGGCACCTAGGGATGTGGTTTGTTGGTGAACACAGTGGTGCTGAGTTAATGGCTGGGCTTGATGATATTAAAGGACTTTTCCAACTTAAACAATTCTATGATCCTTCTGTACCTTCATCTTCACCTGTCCTTCCCAAATGGCTTGTTTAATCCCCTGTTCAAAAAAAAAAGGATTGTCGGGTTGCTAACATGCAGGTTTCAGGACAGTCTTTGTCAGAGTCCCACTTAGGACATCAGTTATCCTCTGTACATATAATTTTCTCAGCTAAACTCTCTGGGAGCCCAATCTTCCTGTTATTTAAGTTGATGCCCTTATTTTTTAAGCACTTTACTGTTTAAACTCTTTTTCTGATTTTCATACACTGGTACTAGTCTTCTCAGCTTTCCTTCTAGATGGGCCAAGGCCCAAAGAGAATTAAATCTGGCCAAGGCTGTCAAGGATTACTCAAAAGAGCTTTTTAAATACATCAGTAACAAAGGGAAAACAAAGGATTCTGTGGGCCCATTACTAAATGGAGAGGGGACCCTGATAAGAGAGGGAGGCAGAGAAAATGAAGTTATTTAATGCCTTTGCAGAGAAAGCAGAGTTATTGAACACCTTCTTTGCATCAGTCTTCACTGATGAGATCAGCTTTCAGGGATCTCTGGCACAGGAGACTAGGGTAAAGGAATCTTGGAAGGAAGACCTTCCCTAGTTCAAGGAGGATTGGGTCAAGGAACACACAGGCAAAAAAAATCCAAAAGTTCATTGGCCCTTATGATACATCCATGAACACTGAGAAACCCAGGGCTGTTCAGCCTCCAGAGGAGGCCCAGCTGAGAGGGGACCCCATGCCTGTGTGTCCCTGTGAGCAGGGAGGGTCAGAGCAGGGACCAGGCTCAGCTCTGGGGGCCCAGCAATTGCACCAGAGAACAGGCAGGGACTGAACCCAGAAAGTTCCACCTGGACACAAGGCAGAACTTCTGTCCTGGACAGTGACTGAGCCCTGAACAGATTGCCCAGAGAGGGTGTGGAGTCTCCCTCACTGGAGATATTCCAGACCCCTCTGGACACAAAGCTGTTCCATGTGCTCTGGGGTGACCCTGTTTCAGGAGGGAGGTTGGACCAAGTGGTCCCTTCCAACAAACCTGTGATTCTCAAATTTCTTTCTTAAAATCCCCAAACAAAAAAGTACATGCAGTGAGATTATCTGGTAAAATGATACAGTTTTGTTATGAAAATTAGTAATTGTTTCCCATATGCACCATAATTCTTCCTGGATTATTAATGGAAATGTGTTACTTTTGTTTTGCTTAAGTAAGATTTAACACTTTGTTGTCATGTACTGCAGCTCTGAAGTTCTGTGTAATATAAGTAACACATGGGAGCACTGAGATAAATGATAAACCTTTTGTTCTGGATTTGCAGAATGCTGGAAGTACAAGATATCTCCAATGGACCTAAAGTTTTACATCTCTCTAAACACATTGCTGTTAATAGTCACTGTTTGAAAATCTATTTGATCTGTTCAAGACAGCCCTGAGTTGATCATTGCTAGTGCTTGGGATATTAACAGATGGGATCAGTTATTCCAGTCCTTCCCCTTGAGTTCTAACTCTGTCCCTGCTGGAACTGTTTTTGGTGTCTGCTGACAAGATAATACCATGAGTTTGGATACTATAAATCAATTCTTACACAGTTAATTCCTTTTTTTCAAGTCTGGGCCATGTAAATCTTAGATGTCTCTCTCTCTCCCCCCTCAGTTTCAAAGGTAATTTTGCGCTAATAAGACTGCTAAAACAAGGCTCTAATTTTGTGCATTCCCAAGATATATGCTCCAGTCAGTCTGAAATAAGGTATAAAATTGGCATGTACTAACTCAGTCACACCATCAGATTTGACAGAGTGGCTTTCATTTTGCTTTCAGGCTGATATTGCTGTATATTNTTTTTTTTTTTTTTTTTTAAAGAAGGGGTCTTTTTTGCTGACTAATCGCACTCCAGAAGGAATTATTCTTCTGCAGTCACAGTATGAAAAAGAGGAAGGGAATATTGTTTTCACAGTTCCATGTGAATTCACAACAAATATCTTATATATTTGGTATCTTCAATGGCATGTGAACATTTGCTTTGAGCCAATTTGTCCTTTTCCCAGCACTTAAAATAGCAGTCAAAAAATGTTTAACACTGAAACTTTAGTCAGGACGAAAATTAAACATGCAGTTTTTCATCTCATACTTGTGTGTTTTTTGCCCTTCAAAAAAATAATTCCAAGAGAAAAATGTTTAGAGATTTATGAATCAAACCTGAAGAAAAGGTTTGGATAAAACTTTATGATTTTGAAGCCAGGGCAGCAACTGACAGAGTTAAACAAATCAGCTAAGGAAAAAAACAAAGCAGAAATTATTGAGACATTACATAATAAGGAATGGAGTTTTTGCCTTCCATCACATGTTGTAAAACCTCTAAAATCAGACCAAGATCATGGACTGTTTGCTTTACATCTGTCTTTCTGCCAGCAAATGTTTGCATTTTCAAGACTATTTCAATCTTATCATTTAAAGTATAGCTTTTAATCCTTTTTTCCCCAGTATAATTGACAGGAAGACAATGATTTGTCTTTGCTACCTGACTATAGGATGAAGTGCCAGTGCTTAATATAAAAGCCTTCATTGCTTATGCCAAATTACTGGTACGTCGGTGAGAACAAGATCTAACTGTGAGAAGAGAATTTGACTGCTCTGCACCTATTGCAGAATAATGCAATTAATCCCACATTTTATTTCACACCCACCCCCCCCCCAAAGCTTTTCAAGCTGTTATGTTGGTTTTCTTCCTTATCAGCATCTAAATTTCTTTATATTCTGTAAGTTTTGCATTCTCTCTGCTGTGAATGAAACAAAAGTGGTTTCCTTGTCTTACCCTCAAAGTAGATTTCCTCAAAACTGTGATAATAAACTCAGTGTATTGCCCTAAAATTGTCACATCATTGCTTATGTATTTACCGTCTTCTAACTGACAATAAAGCACATCAGAAACTAACAGGAAAAAGATTAAGAGGCTGGGGTTTATAGAGAAATTCCATTAAATCTGGTATCTAAACCAGGACATTTTAATGAATGGACTTCTGCAGCAAAATGAGACATTTAATGAGTTTCCTTGTGTATATAGTGCATCACTCCTGCAGTATCTTGGGAAAATTTCTTTGGTAAAATTTTTTGGTAGAATAAGGCATTTCCAACATGTCCCACAATATTCATGTTGTAAATTTTAGAACTTTATAGTTATCCCTAAAAAGAATTAATTACCCTTTCCTTTTGCTTGGAGGAGACATGAGGACTAGAAAAATGAAAAAATATTATTTATATTTCATATAAATAAGATTGACAATGAAAATGTTGGCATATAAGCAAGTGTGAACACTTTGGCAGCACAACTATTTTGATACAGTCAATACCCAGCCAGACTTCCATGGTTCTTGTCAAATGCAAAGTCATTATGAACATAATTCTCTCCTTACTGTGAGAAGGGACAAAAAGCATGAATCTTTGCTTGTGCACCTTGATGAATTGCAAAGGTAGAGGTCTCATACTCATTAAAAAAAGAAAGATAGTCTTATATCAAGGCAGATAAATGCATTTATTTGTCAGATAGTTCTCTTCCACTCCTTGTGTGAACTAATGATGCTGTCTGGAAGCAGCGTTCATCGTATGCAATAGTAATTTGAGACTAATCCTTATTTTGCTCAGACATATTTATCATTTTCACTTGAGTTGGAGCCAAGCAAGCATTGTGCTGTGACCTTGGTACAGCCAGCCATAGTTGTAATCATCTTCAAAGACAACTGAAAACTGGGCAAGCTTTGGGGGAGAGTTCTCTCTTTAAAAATCCAACAGTATTCCAGTTGGTCAATTGGAAGCATCATCTCTGGAGAAGAGCAAAGGCAAGGAAATGCAACAAACCAAATCAGGATCGAAATGGGATTTCAAGACAACTTAAATACACAACAGTCATCTTAGTTACATTGTAACTGAAATAGATAATTAGAGTTAAATAATGTGAATAATTAATCACCCTAAATTCAGAACCTGAGCTTTCAACTGTAGCAGACTTATATATAACCATCTACATTGTAACTTAACACACACATATATAAATATACATAAGAATTTTAACCTGAAATAAGGGATTTCATTAGCGTTGCTGTTTGATTCTGTTTTGTTTCTTGTCTTTGCCAACATTAATGGCTAATTTCTCCCAGGAAATTAGTGAGAATGATAGAAAATAAGTCTATTAAAAATTTAAAAGGAGTCACCTACTCCATCTCTTTGCAGCTAGGCCAGTTTCATGTATTATAAAAATACATTTTATATACCTAGTTGCCTAAACTGAGGCTCATGTAAGCATTTTCCTAAACAAAAAACAAAAAATAAATTCTATACGTCTGTATCCATGATCCACCTCTAAAACAGATGAGGCCAGAAAAGCTTCTTTCACTTCTCATCACCAGAATTTTTATCACTAGAAATGTCCAGTTCCACTTTTGACATGGCATGATCAAACTCATAATCTAATCTGGTGGCTCCCACTTCAGTTGACATTTTCATCTATCTTTGGGATTGTTTAAGTTGTGTTCATTGTATTTGGTTTGTTTTACCACAGGAATTAGGAAAGAGAAAACCTTCCCTAGAGATGCCAATTCTGCTCTGCTTGTAGAAGGCAGTAGATGGAGTTGAGACTGCCTGAGTTAAACATCTCACCTTGGACATGGGTGCCAGGACTACCAAATCACAACTGTTGCTTCTGGTGCTGGCCTAAGTCAGTTTAGTGATGTGCTTTTTGACAATGTCAATTGCTGTTTGGGTAGCAGGCAATAAAATAGTCACTGATCTGAAACAAGGAATTACAAAGGAAGATGCAAAAAAACCCCAAAGATTGGCAAAAGGCCTGGAATCAGAAGCCAAAAGGACAGGAAAGGGTGAGGTAGCCAAGGACTAAGGAACAGCTGGTTTAAAGAGAGCAGGTATGAAAGCCAGAGAGAAAAATGTATTAATTGCATTAGAATATGGATAAGAGTTGGAGACAAGATTTTAATTTGATCTAAATGAGGAGAGTGTACAACAAAAACAGGATTCCACCTTATTTTTAAAAATTCCCATTTCATTTTAGAGGGATGAATAAATAGTACATATCAAACAGCTCCATCTGTTGCCTGAACAAATGGCAAACTAAAAAATAAAGTGAAGGAATCAAGTTGTTTAACCTGTAAACTAAATACCTTTCTTTTTCATCATTAAGTCAGGGGTGAAGAGAAATGCCAGAGAGGTGGAGGATAAGATTTTTTTTTTTTTTTATGTTTACTATAGAATGGGTAGTTTTGGAAAAAATTAACAGGATTTAAAGTGGAAGACTCCATGCCTGAAAACAGTCACAGGAAAGGAAATACTACCTACTTTTGGTCCCATGTATGTGGGTTGACATCCAAATACTCTATGGGTAAAACTAGGACAAGGCAAAGGTTAGAATTTACTTACTAATGATAATGTCAGGTATTTTGCCGCAAGACATTTCATGAAGCATGCAATTTTTTTCCTTTGTGTGGAAAAGAATTCATTACTATTTTTTGTTAGAGTCTGTCCTTTTTTTTTTTTTTTTTTTTCATTTGAAATGTCCTTTTTTTTTTCATGATCTACAATGAATTGTAGGAATAATGAAAGCATATTTTTCAAAAGGTCCTGATGCAGCAGTAAAATTAAAACCACAGATAATGCCTTCCACCAGATCCCAGCTAGCCTATTCTAAAAGATAGGATGCTGGTGACTGGGGATTTACTCTAAATACCCATGACCAGCTACACGACTTGTTTGATCAATAGTGTTACACTTTGTCTGTCTACATCCTGGAGATTCAAACTGTGTCTTTGTTCCTTAATCCTAAATGAGAGTTTGATTCTCCTGTCTTTCCTTATATAAATTCATTATGTGTAAAGTTTAATCTGTCCATGTTCCTCTCTTTCTTTCCCCATAATCTGTGAGCAACAATATCTGGTTTTCCAATGTATTTCTATCTCAGTCAACCTTATAGTTATTGTTGCTGGAATTGCCTGTCGCAGAACTCAAATGTTTGGAGTAAGATTTATCCCAACAAGCTTTATGCACATAAAAGTCTGGTGTGTAGTCTAATTTCTAACTGGCAAAGAGATGAAAGTACCTCCAAAAGCGATTTATCCCACCTAGCACGCCTGTCTCTGGATGGTTGAGACATCCTCAGGAAATGACTATTCCTTTCAATTTCTTTTAACTACATGGCTGGGGTTGAATATTACCATGGCAGCGCTTACTGGGAAGAAAAGTCTTCCACAGGAAAATTACCTGCCAGCTGGCAGTGGCACTGGGCTGTAACAGACTGTCACACAGAAAAGTGGAGTGTTTCAGGACAGTGCAATACACTGCAGGCTCCAAGGGTTAACTGCACACCATGAATTGATGGTTGCAAGCAAAGAAGTCTGTCTTTACTTCTGGGCTGAGCATTACTGGAGAAGTGAAGCTTATTAAACAACCTTAAATTTTCCTGCTGACAATTAAACTAGGATGTCTATTCCTAGTAGACCAGCTTCCAGACATCTTCCTTTGGGACTTTTCTGTGATTTTTGACCATATTTCTATTTTTTAAACACTATAAACTTTATTTTTTAAGGTTGCTTTTTAAGTGTTTTTAGTTTTCTGTGGATGATGTAGGCAGCGTCCTTAAAGTATTTAACAGTGAACACCAGGAAATTAAGAGAAATGTTTATATTACAGTGATCTAACACTAGAATTGTTTAGATAGAACTGTAAAGATGTAGCTGCAGATAAAAGGACTACTGACTTCTAGAGTGAATTTCTGAAAATGTTGCATGGATAATGAGGATTCCATCATTTCATAAGGGATAAATTGCTAACTGAATGTGCAAAGAGAACCTGAAATTATGAAACAATGCTAAAAATGTAGAAGTTATTTCACAGGCAAGAAAAAATATGGACTATTTCCAGAAAGTGAACTCAGTGGTTTTACAGGAGCTCTGAGATTCCTGCTGACAGTAAGCTGAACATCTCACCACAGTGGTGCTGTGAAAAATGCAGACTACAGGATCCTACAAAACTGCACTATGGAAATCTGATTAGTAGATCATTCTCTGTCTGATGCAAAAGCGAAATCACATCTTGGATCCTGTGCTCAGTTTTGAGCCACTCACTCCAAAAAAGAAATAGTGTTCTTGGAGCATGCCTGGAGAAGGGCATGGACAGGTCTGATGAGGAACAGTTTAAGGAACTGGGATTGTTTATCCTGGAGAAAAGGAGACTCGAGGGAAGACCTTCTGGCTCTCCACAATTCCCTGAGAGGAGGGTGCAATAAAGTAGTGGTCAGGTTCTAATCCCGCGGAACAAAGGACAAGACAAGAGGAAATGGCCTCAAGCGGCACCAGGAAAGGTTTTGATTGCATATTTGTAAATTTTTTCTCATGGAAAGGTTTGTCAAGCACTGGAACAGATTACCCAGGGCATTTGTGAAATCGCCGTCCTTGAAGGAATTTAAACATCCTGTGGATGTGGCACTTGGTATATGGTTTAGTGGTGGTCTTGGCTGTGCTGCGTTAATGGTTGGAGTAAATGATATTACAGGACTTTTCCAACCTTGATAAGTCCATGAATGCCTCGAGCAATGCTGTAATTTCTGTGACATGGAAGTGGGATAAACAAGGGATTTAGTCTTTTGAGGCCCAACAGGGGAGCTGTTCTTAATTCTGGCTAATCTGGAGTTTGTGTAACTACGGACTGGCCTGAAGAATTATTTCTAAACTGTCTGCCATAAATTGTAAGTAGCTGTGTCTTCAATACAGCTACACAAAGGACTAGGACCATATGGACTATGGTGTGTAAAAAAAAAAAAAAAGAAATTAAAAAACATGGTTTAAATAAATGCCCTTTATGTCCTTGTGAAGAATCCTTCTACTGTGTGCTGCTGGGATTGTAGATTGGATGTTTACCTTTCCATGAACCATGGGAGTGAAAATGTCCAGGGAGAAATAAGTTTTCTGACAATACAGAATCTCAGAAACATTCAGGTAGGAAAAGAACTAAGAGACCATTAAGTCCAACCTGTGACTGCTTCCCACCTTGTCACTTAGCCCACAGCACTGAGTGCCACGTACAGTCATTCTTGGACACATCAAGGGATGCGGACTCCAGGACCTGGGCAGTATCTTCCAATGTTCAACCATCCTTTCCATGATGAAATTACTTCTCATTTCAAGCCTGAATCTCCCCTGGTGCAGGTTGAGGCCATTTCCTCTTGTCCTGTCCTTTGTTCCCTGGAAGAAGAGCCTGAAACCCCTGTCTCTTCTCTCCTGTCAAGGAGTTGTGCAGAGCCAGAATGTTCCCCTTTTCTCCAGCCTGAGTCCATATCCCAGCTCTCTCAGCTACTGCTCATAGGATTTACCCTCGAGACGCTTCCCCAGTTCCATTTCCTATGAAGCCATGGCCGCTGACAGCACCTACTTGCTTTGCTTGAATGCCCCCAAAGTGGTCCTGTAGACACATGAGCTCAAAGAGATGTCAATAAATCTCTAAACATCGAGGAAGAGTACTGATTTTACAGAATATGTAGCTTATAAGGGCATACTCAGCTACCTTTGAATAAATTGTTTTTAGAATTACAAATTGTGGGTTTCACATGCTGATATTTGGGCCCCACAGGGCAATTTAATAGCTGACAGGGCTCCCCTATTCAACAGACATAGGAAAACCTACTGCCAGGGATAGCATTAAAATTCGCAGTTTCCTCCATCCTCACAGACACAGATATATATTGATGTGGGAGCTGAAAAAGAAATATGTTGCAGCCTATGGAAACAATCAACGACCATATATTTTGCAAGTATTTTATAACACATACAGCACTTGCCACAAGTCCTTTGCATTGTAGCCAGAACACATGGTAAAGGAAATATATTAACTTTCAAGGAGTTATTTTCCCATAGTTGTCTAGTCTCAGACCAAGTCTCAATCAGATAAAACCAACCAAATGCTCCATTGATCAAAGTCTCTCCAAGAGGCAGTGCTATTTTTAACATTGATCTCTCATCGATTTAGTGCTATTTAAACAAGGCCAAATTTAAGCTAGCATTGTCAGAGAGATAATCAAGAATGGAACTGAGTTTATTTGGCCTCTTAATAAATTATGGTGAATTGAAAAACTATGTTAACCAAAGCCAGCTTGTTAAAATAAGCCCAAAAATTGTGTCAGACTAGACACTGATAAGATGTTCCAAACATATTTTAAGCAATTTAACTCTTATTCAAATTGTTGAAAACTTTGGTTGTATTTCCATGAAAAGACATTTGGGTTTCTTTTTTTCATTAGGAACATGAGAGAACAAAAATATAAGTAGTGCATTATACACAGAAAAATGGTGGAGTTAGACATCTGTTCTGCTTTACCTCCTCCATAAATATAAAGCATCAGATAAAAGAAACCAATTCATGTGATGTACTGTAAGTCAGATGCTATTAGAGTCAAAGTTTACTGTCTGCCCTGGTAAATAGTTGCCATAATCTACAGCCTGATGCACGATAAACCATGGTAATAGATAAGAAGAAAGCCATGATTGCCTCTTACAAGTAGTCTCTGCAATTTATTTGAATTTTTTTGGAAGCAACATGGAAGGATTTTCCTATGCCATCAAATCCAAGGAGTGATTGACATTTCAACCCTTACAAATCCAGCAAAATTAATAACTATTATAAAAATAGGTGAAGAAGTAATGGTCTGGAGAAGTCAGAACTTCTCTAAAGTATTTCCCCAATAACTCATCCTCTATAATACCAATAAACCAAAAATAAGAGGGAAAGGAATGAAAGAAGTTTGTTTTCCTTTCCACCAATTAAATTTGAGGGAAGAAGAACATATTTAGACTCAGTTTCTAAACCAGATATCCACAGAGACCAACACCAACTGCTGGAAAATATTGGAATTGTGGCTTTATGGTTCAGTAGCCTTGAGGAGTCTTCTCTTGACACTACACTGGCACCCCAGGAATTTACCCTTCATTTCCAATACATTAACAGGTAAATAAAGCACTAACAGAGCAGTAAAGCTGCTAGTGCAGTACACTCCAAATAACACTGAATTTTACAGCCAAAGCTTTCCACTGTAGTCTGAACTGTTTCCATTTATTGGATGGAGATCTATTTTTCTAAGCATTTATAATAGATGTTGCTTTGTACAAAACTCAGAAGAGTACCAGATATATAAAACACTTAATGATGTGTCTGATTGTATCAGATACAAACTTGCAATACTAAGCAATTTCAGATTTTCTGAACAAAAAGCAGTCTGCAAGAATAAATTGCACATAACTAAACTGCAGCTCCTCTGCATTTTAATTACACAATGTTTTAATTACCCATCTTTTTCCTCACTTTCATTTCTTATGTCTTCTCTAAATTTACATATTTCCATTTCAGTTCTCCAATGTGAAAAACTTGTAGCATGTGCTTTCCTGAAATTTAGGCAATTTTCAGCAATTTTTTTTTTGTTTGTACTGATTTGAAAATGGACATATTGAGCAATTCTAATACATTTCTCAGCTGGGATCTCATTTTTATGAGTCCACTTTGATTATCATTAGATATTTTTGAATGGTTAGTGCTATGTTGTCTTACTTATATTTCATGTAGCTGCAGTTGGGCTCACAAGCCAACTAGTTCATCCATTCTCCATCAGTCCCTTTAGAATATGTCTCATAGAATATTTCAACATGAGAAAAATAGAAAAAGGTTAATATATATAAAATATGGTGGAACTTATCTGGGGGCTACCGCAGGAAAAAGGCTATATTTTTATTTAATTCAGTGAAAAAAAAAAGGATAAAACAACCTGGAGATTATTTTCTTCCCTTTGGTCTGTAAATACAAATGACAGAAAACAGCATTCTCAGTGCAATTCTCTTCCATGAGACTTCACAGAATTATAAAGACTCAGGGATACAGCATTTTTCTTTCTCATGGTATACTTCATCATAACTTTACCCAGTATAGGAAGCAGATTCTTCTGAAATTTTGACATATTCACATCACTTTCCACAATTGTAAAAACAACAGTCTTAATTATGCCTTTAATTAGGTCTTTTTTTTTTT
>VXBN01011738.1:0-31999 GCA_013397395.1 Sinosuthora webbiana | reverse complement strand
CCTTTCCTTTCCCCTTTCCCCTTTCCCCTTTCCCCTTTCCCCTTTCCCCTTTCCCTTCCGTTGGTCTTTAAACTGCAATTCCTCCAACCCAGTCCCAGTAGAGAGACAGCACAGATTGTTTTGTGGCAGCAGTGAGTGCCCTGGTCTGGTTGACAACCTGGAGATTGGTGAAAGGCTGGATCTGATAGGATGGTGAATTTCCCTCAGAGGTCCTGGAAGACAACTAATCTTGTCAGAAAGCTTCTTTGCAATTATTGTGTCTGCATTTGACTGCTAATTTTGCCAATGACATTCAACCCTGCATTATTGAAATAGGGAGGCCAACAAAAACACTGAGCTGAAATCTGTATGTAATCCCCTAAATAACCACAATTTGCATCTCAGTCTCTTTAGGGGGGATCAATTCACTGGTCTGAGGGGATTAAGTCTTTGCAGGGCTGTACAGTGTGGACTTCTGTGTTTGGCTCTGGCTACTTCCGGAGCACTGTCTGAGCCACATATGACAAGGATTCTTGTTGTTGGCATGTGTTTAACAAATTCTGATTCACTTATGAATTCTTACTGGAGTTTATTAACTTTGTCAGGAAGATGAAAAGGCAAAATAATTCAAGCAGATGTAAAATCTTTTTTAAGAGAAAATGTCTGGTTTTCTTTCCCTCTATCACTTGTCAAACCCCAAAGATTTTAGTGAATTTTGGAGAAATAAAATAAAATATATAAAAATAAGTTAGGATAATTGGTAGATTTTGAGATAATCGGAAAACTGCCCCTATTCCTTTTACCCGATAACCTGGAATATCTTTACCATGACAACATGGACATTTATTTCATATTAAATGAAAATACAGTCTTAGCAGGGGATGGAATATGAAAAAATGGACATTTCTAAGTTTTTTTTTTTATATGCTCCTAGATTGATTTTCTCTTTTTGCTTAAGACTCCAACCATGTTTATTAATATGAATTATGTATATAAAGAAAGAATTATTAGCTCTTTTGAAAAAATACTTAAAATATTTGTTGTTGTTGTTAGTGACCTCCTCTGTTTTCCTGCTTCTAATTTTGATATTGGAGGTGAAATGATGAAATTTTAAATGTTTATTCTTGTCTTCATTATCATCTGCTGCGTGGCTATAGTATGTCAACTGCTTTCGAGGAAGGCTTGACATGCATGACCTTGCTTGGAAAACTTGTGAATTTGATAGCCAAAACAAACAGCTCATGTGAGAACACAAAGAAAATATGGAAGTTAAGGAGTAGATCTTAACTACTTCTTAGTTTGGTAGCTTCTCTCTATTTTTATTATAAGGAGACAAAATTATGTTTAGTCATTTCTAGACATTTTTTTAGGGATTGAAATTTACTCACAATGAATTATAAAACAAAATAGGTGGCTATCAAGCTAGAATAGCCTGAGACTCTGCAGGATAAATTTTAATTTTATTGTCCCAGATGAGGTCATACCATATTCATACAATTAATACAGATGATCTTAACAGGGTATTTATCTTACCACACTGAATGATCCACTTTCTTCCTACTAGTATTATCTTGGAGGAAGCCTCAAAATTTGAAGAAAATAAAAATAAATAAATAAATAAATAAAAAGCAGCTCTCTTGGGCTTGACATAGAATAATTACTTTTAATAACCAATGTAAATCATCATACATTCTTGATTCAATATAGTGACTTCTGATTTACTTTGCCTGATTGATGGGAGAATCAGACTCATTGCATTTGCACTTTAAAAGGCCAGTGGTTTCATTTTCGTAAGTAAAATAGAGGGATTCTTATGAAGCAACTGTATTTCTTTATTTGTGAGTGTTTGTGAGGAGACACCAGAAGCTATACAAATGTTGCAGTGCAAACCAGTCTGATGGATTGCTGGTGTAGAGTGCCCTTAATGTGAGATGTTCAGCTTTGCATCTCCCTTGCTCATATGTTACCACTAACTTGGTTTTATGCTTCATTATTAATCTGTAAACTGTCTGAAGAACAACAGGAGATGAATGTCCAGGCTGAAATGGGTGGGGGCAGTCATTGATCAAACCATTCAAGACAGCTCCCATCGATTTCTTGGAGATATGCATCCCTACACGTCTGCAGTAATATAGGAATGTGTTTTGCAATACAAAAAGAAAAAGAAAAAAAAAAAAAAACCACCAACTGTGTGGGGGGAAGAGGAAATAAAATCCTATGTATTGACATTTTGATTAGGAGGTAAAAGATTTTATAATATTTTATGTATATGTTGTGGTTTGTTTTGCTGGTCGTGTTGACATCGGTACATTCTGGTGACTGGGCTACTAAAAGCTTTTTAACTGTGGATAAAAAAGCACTGAACAGAATAGTGGCTACAGTGAGGAGTTTAGTTATAGTGGTAGGTGGGGAGTTTACATGACTGTTTTTATGTCTCTGAGAAGCTTCCAAAGGCCAGCCTTTTATTGTAATGGTGCAAGGCTGAGCTGAATTGGGCAAACTGGTTCTATAGCTTTCCCCTCTCCATTCCTGACAACCTTAATCAGAGATTAAAAAAAATCTCAAAAATGTAAGAATTTCTCTGTGAGATTTTCCGTTACTTAAAAAACCCCAAAACAAACCAACAGAAAATAACTCCAAACAAGCAAGGAAAACAAACAGGCAGACAAACAAACAAACAGGGGAAAAAAAATCAAAAGATAGAGCCTGTGTAATTTAGCTGGAAACCTTAGAGGAAAAGTAACTTCCTTTTGGTCCAGATGCATTCCATCTTCAGGAATTAGATTGAAATTTCTAGTGAGATATTGGCTGAAATATGGGAATATAAATAAATAAAAAAATAAATATTAGAAGGAATTGAAAACTTTTGTGCAATGATTTTAAATGGTATTGTATTAGGCCTAAAAGGTGCCCAGGTTGGCTTTAATAAAGAAGGATGTATGTGTATATGTGCACACACATATCTGTAAACAAAATACAATGAATTGTTGAGAGTTAAATGGGGGGTTAATTTTGGTGATAAAGAGCATTGAATTAATTAATTATGTGACATATTTAATTTCTATCCCTTGACAATATCTAATTGGAATTTGATACAAAGCTGGGGACAGGAAAAGTTAAATATTTCTCATCAAACATTTATGCCTTGCTTTGTTATATGCTGCACTTTCAAATTCCGAGGAATGACTAATGTTAAAAGTTGGCAGTGGTGATAATTGATGCCTTTATAAAGCTCTCCATATCCACTCCTGTTCACACATGAACATATTATACTTTGTTTTCGGTGAATTTACATTACATTTATTTTCATAATTTCTAACATCTGAGAAAAGATAAATTTGGGTATAAGAATAAGGAAAGTTATGTAATAATTTCCTAGCATGGAAGAAAATGCGCATCTTTTCTATACACTGACTAATTTTCATGAATCACATAAACAACAGAGGAACACTGGATATGTTGGTGTTGTGATGTCACTTCCATATTCCATTTATTCCTCTTTAGTGGCTCTCTTAATTCAAAATAAAGATTTCAGCTTTGCCTTGCAGCATGGATCTGAAGCCCAGTTGAACCAGTTATTAAAACACAGTGTTCTGAGCCAAGGAAATAATCAAAATTCTAATTAATGCTCCTGCAGCATTACACTATTGTCATAGTAACAGTGGCATGAAAGTTTACATCAAAAGCCTTGTTAGGAAGTGCCAGTCTAAAAGCAATCAAATCCCTGGGAAAGCATCCAGAAGTTCAAAAGAAACTAATGAAAGAGGCCTTGAGGATGTAATTGCATCAGCAGTCATTCTTAGTTAATAGGGGCAACACAACCAGGGTCTTCTGTTGCAGGGAGATTTTTTGGTAAAAACAAATGTATTAGAGCAATTGTTTGGGGATTAACAGAAACAAAGGGGCTCTGTGCAGGAACCAAAGCACAGAATTGTGTTTGTTAAATCCACACAACAGTGTCAGCATTAGGAAGGTTCTAGGCAGTTTCTAGACTGCCTAGAAAAGAGGAATTTGCAGGCTCTTTCAGTCTGAGCAAGTGCTTTAAATGCCTAGCTGAGTGGTCCTTGGCTTGTGCCCTGTGGATAATATGCTGCCTAAAAGGCTGTCTGATATACCAAGGAGGCAGAGAGAGAGGAAAAATACCAAGAAAAAGTGAAATAAACTGGAAGACCACATGCTGATGTTAGGCAACATTAGAAATTTTATGTGATTTGCATCATGAAGTTAAGGAATATGCACCACATGCTTTTTCCTATTGTGTGTTTTATGTGGGATTTTGATGGGGGAATTGGGTTGTTGTTGATTACGGTTTGAAAGAAGCTGAAATCCCATAAGAAAAGTAATTCTTTAACAGCATTACAGGAAGAGATAGAGACATTGTCATAAAGATGGATATTCTCATGAGAGTTCTGCTGCTTGCACAAAGGGAAGAAAAAAAAAAAAACCCACACAGGATCAGAAAGTCATTCCAATATCTCCTAGGCTCATGAGGCTGTCAGACTCAAACTGAGATAGAGGTCTTGAATTGCAATCTAACAGAAAACAGTCCTCATTTTGAATCAAATTTAGACTTGCTGGTCAAATTTTTCAAGCTTGGATAGCTAAAATCAAGTGAATGTCTCACACTGAAATAATCATTGGTTCACGTCCCCAATATGTGCAATGCAGTCCTGTCAAACCAAAAGCAGACAAAAAAGAATAACAGATGTGAAATAGCATCAGAAGAGAGATGAGAAGTGTTGTCTTGGGAGGAAAGGGGGGATATAAGAGATTCATGCACATTCAGGTAATGTTCTTTTGATCTGCTCTCACTCCTGTATTTCCTGTTCATCATTAATGCCTGCACAGACGGGAGAAAGGATGTAAAATCAGGTAATTAGTTACACATGTACTTTGATCAGTATTGCATTTTTCTTTCTCAAGTTGTTTGCCAACGTGCTAAGAGAAGAAAGAGAGGGTTTCATTTATAGCAATTGTTCAGCCTAGTACATTCTCATTAGTGTTTCCATAATCTCTAAATTTAATCTGGTACTCTTTAATGATAGATTAAAGGTGATTTGGACTTGATTTTATTTCCATCTCAACAAAGCTTTCTTCTGGGTAAATTTTCTTTATTTTCATGTCCTTGGTCTCAAGCCACTGTTAACCAGCATGCTTTTGGAGATGATGAGCACTAGGAGAGATAAATAAATGGTGAGTAACAGAAAAGTTAGAAATAGGTTTAGAAATTTCCTGCTTAAGTGTTTAGATGCTGACTGTTGGCGGCAGTTGGTGTTGTACACTGTCCCCTGTGATGTGGCACAGTGCCTGTCACAAGAGGTTCCCCATCCCTGTCCTCAGTTTATCATATCCTCCTTCTCCCATTCAACATCCAAGAGACGGAAAAAGTGAGTGAGAAAATTCTTCTATGACAGAGACGGAGTCCTTTGTTCTGCCGGAGTGAGCCATTTTCAGGCTAGTATTGACAGAGAAATGAGGATATGAAGAGGGGCTCTGCTGGACCCATTCAGTTCCCAGGTAGAATGGAAGGGGAGCAATACACTCTCAAATCCCAGGAGCGTGTGTGACTCTGGGTTTGTCCTACACTGACACTGCAGTCAGGGAGCTGCTCAGCCTGTAAGCTGTAGCACAGGTCATTCCCCTTCACATCCTGGCTGGTGGCAGGCTTTGGAACAGGGGTTGTGCGTTAACTATGGCAATTCTCTACAGGAACTTTCACTGGAACTTTAAAAATGTGACCTGCAATAGCCTTAGACAGCAATCAGCATGGGTCTGGCTTTATGACCCTTCTCCTCTCCATCACGGAGTCCCAGGACATCCGTCCATAGAGCTCCCCATAGCTACCATAACTAATGAGGCTGTGGAGCAAAGCAGAACAGCATAGGTCACTCACTTCCAACAGTGTGACAAGTGTTGGTTCTGTATAAATTACCTGGTAGACATGTTTTGTAGAATATTTCATTATTTTGTGTGGCAGCTTCGATAGCAGCAGTGTGGGACACATCTCCCATTAGTAGTGTACAATATATTTTCTTGTCAGTTAATCTTGAAAGCTGGCTACCGTTCCTCAAAATGCCTGAATCTTTCATTTCCTTCTAATAAATACTTCACACTAAATGCATTATTGCTAGAAAGAAGTCAGTAATCAAATACTTATCATCACATTTTCCTGTGGCCTATGACAAAAGTATTTTCTGTAGTGGATCCCAAAGGAGGGTAAGGGAAGTGCTGGGAGTAAAATAAGTCAAGGACATCAAAACAAGTGTTAGATTAATAGACCTCTGAACAGCCTGATCTCCTGTAGACAACAGAAAGACTGGAAGGCTCTGAGAACTGAACGAAATAGAGATTATGTTTCAGAGGGAAAAAACCCCAAACAGCACAAATCCAACCAAACAACAAGAAGAAAAGTCTGAAGACCTTAAATAGATAAAGTATCAACATCTCTCTGAATAGTTTGTATATTTTCTGTGGTGCTTACTCTATTCAATGTACTTTACAGTGTGCAAAATGCAAATATTTAATCCTGGCACACTTATGCAATTTAAAAGACAATTACCGGGGACTTCGCTCCTCCAAAATTGTTATCAATATTTTGGGAGCATAAGTGTGTAGGCCAGGGCAATCACCCACTATTTCTTTGGCATCATTATCTTTTACAGCTCCTTACGAAGAATTAGCTATTTTAGGTGTCTTGTGTATATTCTGGTTTTATATATCATGCAGGAAAACAGCACAGCAGCAGTTTGCATTATATTTATTCCAAACAACTATGATGCAGCTGCTGTGTGACTACTGAGAACACAGACTTGTCAAAAGTTGAAGTAAATGCAGAAAAATACAAAGGAAAACACAAAGGACTCCGCTAAAAATGACGGTGAGGAGGTGATGAGTGGAAGCATGTGAAGGCTAAGGGTGTTTGTTTGCTTTTAGCCTAAAGCACTTTGAAGAGCAAAGATTCATGTAGATTTCTAGAAAAAAGGGTCTGCACATCACTTACCCTGCAAAGAAAGATTTCAGCTGATAACTTCTTATTGAATCCCATTTTTCTGCTTGCCCTCCAGGAAGGAGTGGGTTTATAACCTTGGCTTCAAACTCTCAAAGGTTCCAGAGATCCAACTCTCTCTCAGCATGGCAAAATAACAAAAGTAATCAACATAATTCTTTAACAAGCCAAGACCTTCCAGGTCTCTAGTGTGCCCATCTCTCTCAGTGCATACCTCCATCCCTTCCAGTCAGCATGTGGCACAGGGGGAAGATGTTGAGGTGTTTTGGTCTCAATGCTTCCACAGGTTGAGAAAACCACTTAGCCTTTCTATGCCTCCTTATCCCTGGTGATGGAGATAATATCTGTCATTACTCCTACACTTTTTGTTGCCCATATCATGTGTATATATACGTTCTTAGGCTGAGCTTCTTATCAGGGGTAAAATGGTATTTTGTGAATTGGGACAATTCCAGAGCCTGAGGTCCTCGGTGAACTGTAGTACAGTTATTAATGAAGGATCAGGTGAGGGGGACGTTTGGCACAGTGCTCAGAAATTCAGAAGCTGCCTAACTGGAGAGTTTCTAGGTGGGTTTTTTTTTGACCACTTAAAGCCCACCAAGATATTTAAGGAAAATAAAAGTGAAAAATCAATCTGTTCTAATGTATCTGCCTGTTCATCTGTGTAGGTTTTTTTACATTACCATCCTATCACAATATCTGAACTGTTTTCACACAAAAAAATCAATAACAGTGGTGTTATTTCTCCCTGCCTGTTGCGTTGCATTTAATTAATAATAGTGCAGTCTAAATTACTCCCTGCCATACTGACCCTTTTGGTTTTTCCCTGGTGGTGGGTGTGCCAACCATTCTGTGTCCCTGTCCAGAAACCTGAAACATTCTGGGTGGGAAGGGCTAACATGAATGGCAAAGCCTGTGGTATCTCAACCCTGTATCATGTATCACGTCCTGTGTATTGTCCTTCTGTCTTGGTCACTCCCTCCATACCTGGTATTGGTTATGGCTTACCCTTGCCCCTCCCCATGCTCCTGATACAAAAGCTGAAACCTGAACCCCAGAGGGACTCTCCGGCTCTCTCTCTGGAGCAATAAACATCTATCTTCAACCCACGAGAGAGTCACTCTTTCTTCTTCCACGCCAATCTACGCTTCAGCCTGAGGTTCAGACCCACCAAACCTAAGGATACAAACTTTCTGTTTGGACCGGTGATTCCAGACATCGTCACACCTGCCCTTGCTGTCTTTTGTCCTTTTCACTCCTTCTCTCCTGCATGCTTCTAGTTAATCTCCACGCTGTGGACATCAGCACTGCCCCTCAGATGGCTTGGCTGAGGAAGGGAACCCATTTCACCTGACAAGAAGGTGCCCAGAGAGCAAGATTTCCCCCTTTCATTGCAGCCACCATATACCCTGATGAAACGTTGTTGTGTTAAGAGCATAGTAATTTGGGAAAAAAATAAGCCCCTTAGCTTCCCAGCTCATTCTCAGAGATTAGAAGGGTTGAATTTGGCTGGGTTTAATTTCTGATCACACTTAATTCTGTACTTTAAGTCTGGTCATGTGCAATAAATCCTAGATGCAGCAATAGCATGGCTTACACTGTTATTCTGGTCACATTCATAATCACAAATTCCCAATTAATACAGTTTACCAATTTGACAGTCTAAGTCTGGCCAAGTTCAATAGGAACTTTCATGAACACAAATTCACAATTAGTGCAGTTTATTGAAGCAACAAGTTTTTGATTCTTGTTAGGATGTTGATGAAAAATTTACTAGACTTTAAAATATAAGTGTATAGTATTATGCACAAGTGTTCCTGGATATGTTATGATGCAGTCGGGACACTTATACACAAATCTTATACCAAAATGCCAACCCTGCTTTGGGGAGCAGAGGGGACCGAGCCCTCCAACTAGTCTGTAAGGTAATCATGTTCTCAACCTCTGCCATGAAGAATTTAAAATGTCAAATTCATGCTTACAGGAGAAGTGGAGGTGAGATGTAGTCAAATATTCTGTTACTGCTGTCATAAAGCAGGGGTGGGGAGGAGCAGACACTTTATGTGTAAATGGTTTGGATTGGATTGAAAAGGATCTTAAAGAACACCTAGTTCCAGCCCTCCTGGGTTTTTCTGCTCCAGTGGACTTCAATCACATGCTGACCTGAAGCAGTCAGAAGTTTTTTGTTGTTTTTCTTTTTAGTTTTGTATTTTTTTTTCCTAGTTTGCCAGACTCTCCTGACTTTTGCATTCTCTCTGTGTGCAAGGAGGGCGGCTGTGTGAGCTGCTCAGAGAATAATTATCCTTGCTGAGACCTGAAGAGGCAATTCATCATGTCAGACTAACAATGGCTGCACATAGCAGAAGGAAGACTACATAACAAAGCATTGAAAATTAAGCACAGAGTGCACTGAATTTCCCTGGTGAATGTAGAATTTGGGGTTGTTATCCCACATTTTTGCTGAATATCAGTGGACTTATTTTGAGGCTAACTGATGCATCACTTTGGTTTTTATTTCCATCTGCCAGGAAAACAGAGGATTTATGGCTATTCCAAAGAACCCACCAAGCAGTTCTATGAATAGTATCAAACAGCCTTTTTGCTAAATCCTGCTTGCCTTGGGGTTATGTGTAATTATCTCTTTATATATATTGCATATTGAATAGTATTTATTTTTATTGTGCTGTACAATAGTATGTTTCTGTTCCATTTATTGGCATCTTGCAGATAGATGGCAATTTAATATAAATTTGTTATTTATTCCAGAGGAAGGCTTCTCTGAGTGCTTGGATCTTGGTAAATAAACTTCATTTACAGCTCCCATACTGATGGGCTCTCTTCTCCTTTCAGACCCGGCGTGCAGCAGGAACACCCACACCAGGTCTGTGCTGACTCATGTCAATTCCCAGGCCCCAAATTCAGAATCTGCCGAATTCTGTGGCAGGGATGGGTGCAGTTTATATAAACTAAGTGAGTTTTTTTTAGGGCTGCATGGAAGAGAGGTGTTAATCAGTTCAGTATGTCTAGTATCAATGGAAAGAAAGGAAATAAAACCTGGAAGAATATCCTTTTCTAAGGGCATTTCATATATACATACATACATATATATATGTGTATGGTGGTGTCTGGAATCACCAGCCCAAATAGAAAGTTTGTATCCTTGGGTTTGGAGGGTCTGAACCTCAGGCTGAAGCGTAGATTGGCGTGGAAGAAGAAAGAGTGACTCTCACATGGGTTGAAGATAGATGTTTATTGCTCTAGAGAGAGAGCCGGAGAGTCCCTCTGGGGTTCAGGTTTCAGCTTTTGTATCAGGAGCATGGGGAGGGGCAAGGGTAAGCCATAACCAATACCAGGTATGGAGGGAGTGACCAAGACAGAAGGACAATACACAGGACGTGATACATGATACAGGGTTGAGATACCACAGGCTTTGCCATTCATGTTAGCCCTTCCCACCCAGAATGTTTCAGGTTTCTGGACAGGGACACAGAATGGTTGGCACACCCACCACCAGGGAAAAACCAAAAGGGTCAGTATGGCAGGGGGTAATTTAGACTGCACTATTATTAATTAAATGCACCGCAACATATGTGTATATATATGTATATAAAAAAATATGTTTCTGATGTATGTATATTTTTATGCTTCTTTTAAAGTGTTGATAACTTTGTGGATAAGAGGTTTTGAAGATGTTTTCAACCAGCTTTTTTGTGAGTAAATTCTTGTCTATCATTAAGAAAGGTGGGTGGGGAATTCAGGTTAGTAATATTAAAAGATAAACTGTTGTGACATAAATTTCACTTTCATGTAATGAGAAAAGTATTTTGAAATTTAAAAAAAAAACACCAAGAATAAAAGTAATTTGTCATTTTCTGACTATTAATTTGATATTGGACCTTTTAAATAGTGATCTTAGCTCACAAAACTCTTGTTTCAGATGTCTTCATAAGGTGTTGGTAGAAGTCAGATCTCTTATGTCTGTCTTTTTTTCAGGTTAAAGAATATTTTCACTTATTTCACAGGAGGGAGATGGAAAAAAAGCAAAATAAAATTTTCAAAACTTTAGGGTGAAAAAAATTAAGAGCCAGATATTGAGCAAAACTATTTTCTTTTTTTTTTTTACAAATGCAGCTGGAAATAAAGCCATTCTCAAAAAATGTGCTACAATGGACTGGAGAAGTTCACTGCAGGAAAGCCACAACACAAAGTGAATTTATGAGTGAAAGAGTAATGCCTGTGCACTCAGGGGGATCTGCATGTCAGTAACTGTGAAAATATCCTCAGAAAAATGTAATGGCAGGGTGAGAATTTTTGTAACCGGCCTCTGTGTGCATCAGTACTCATCTGGGTGAATCATTGTTTAAAGGCTGGGTTGTTACACAGATTTCCTGCCTCTGGAAGAGAGGGGAGACATGTAACATCTCTCTCAGATTCCTCTAAAGGTGTGAAGTGGAAGGGCGAGGTCTTGGCTCTGTTCCCCCCTATGCTGCCTCATGCAGGGTGCTGCCCAGGGTGTAAATCACTACACCACAGAAAAGAGAGTGATGCCTAGAGAGGGACCTCAAGAGCAGAGCCTTGTGTTTGCCTTGTTTTAAGACCACACCTAATGCTGACAATAAGCCCCTGACCTTGGGGTTTCTTGCTGTTATCACAAGCAGAGCTTGTCTTGTCAAGATATCCTTCTGCCAGGGAGCAGGCAGTGTGACAGCCTACCTTCAGCTTGGTGAAAGTGGGAGGACCATGTTTTAAACCCAGCCTTAGTTCAGGGCCGTGAGCAGGGGGGCTGCGACACTTCCCCCAGAGTTCCTGAGTGTCCTTGGCACCCACCAGACGATCGGGGTAGGAAATCACGAGACGGACTCCATGTGCTTCTCCAAGTCACACCTTTATTCACGGAGACCGAAAGCGAAAGCGATTCCCGGAGCCTTAGCTCAAAGGCTTGGCAGGGGTGGAGCCCCGCAGGCTCCAGCCGGCCTCGCAGACGCTTATAAACCGGGGGGTTTCAAGGGAGGGTACAAATACAATGACCAGTCTGAACACAAGGAGCAGGGGGCAACTTGAACCCAAAGTGGGAGTGACTAGCACAGAGAAGGATTGGCAGCGGGGGTAGGGGGAACAGTGGATGGACTCAAGCCGTGAGTGACCTTAGCACACAGGAATGCAGCTGGGATCAAACTAACCACACAAGGAAGGAGAGGGAGGGTTAAAGAACAAACCATTTGAGGGACTAAAATTGTGAAAAAATGCATCACCATAGCACCAGAGCTCTGTGGCTTTCCAAAGCTTCATCTGGAGATTCACGCAGTTTAGCAGCTCCTTTGCTTTTCACTAAACTGAAAGTCTTCTGTGCCAGCTGGCCAGAAATCATTTATCTGGAATTCACAGGGGTTTTCATCTTTTGCAAGAGTTTTCTATTCAATTCCATGAGTTTGTGAGATTTGACTATGAGACTTCATGTAATAAAACCAGACCCAGTTTGACACTAGAATCCTTGTACTTTGGAAATTTGAAAGGCATGTGAAAAGTTAAATTAGGCTCAACAAAAAAAGTGATGTATTCCTCATGAAATTCATGAACTGTGCTTAGCACAGGACTGTCGTGGTAATATTCTTTATTAAGGTGTTAAAAATTGTGTTAGGCTGGACTAGCTACAGGACTGATCAAGAATTGTCCTCTGTGGAAAACTGCAAGCCTTGTAGGCCTGTGTAACAAGCTCAGCATCCACACCTGCACGAGAGTTACCAATGGGCCAAGAAAACCTTCGTAAAAATAATTTCTGATTGAGATTCAGAAATCATTCTGAAGTGATTCACCTTGTAATAGATACAGTGTATAAATTTGCCTATAAAATATTGGACGTGGTAAAGTTATATACATTTTAACTAAAACTTGGATTCTCTGAAGGAAATCAACAGCGTCTCCAAAATTCTAAAGTCCATTGTTCAGCTGTGAAAAGCACAAAATTTGCATCAGAAACGATAAAGCTAGTCTGGAGATGGGCCATTCATCAGGGGTGGACCCCACTTCACGGCTACTCAAGACCTGATATCAATCTTGGTGGAGGATCCGGAGGGTGATTGAATCAGAGCCACCCAAAGAGAAGATTTGGGAGGATTTTTGGGATGTCTTTTCATTCCACCAGGAAATCCTTTCAAACCCCTCTTGGAAATAAAGGAATACATGGATATTCAGACTTGCAATGGACATTGCCTCCGGGCAGAAAAACTGTATAAAAACCACACACTGAGATCCAGGATTTGTGGGCAAGGTTGGAAGGCACCCTTGCTGCTGTTCCACTGTTCACCCAGCATTCAGTCAATGTTGTCCAATTTTATTGTGACATTTCAAAATTGATCTTGGAAATTGCTAAATAAATTCTTTGATTTTGGATTGGCTCTTAATCATTTATAACAACCTTTTTACACAGAAGAGGTGGATTCAGAACTGGAAAACCAATGAGTAGTCTCAGCTGTAGGTTAAGATACAGAGTTATTTGTATCACAGTATCATGGCCTGCTGTGAGTTAAATGCTTAGTGAAACAGCAGCTCTGAAACACATGATTTGGGGTTTTGTTTTCAGGAAAAGAGGGGAATGAAGTTGCAAAATACATGCAAATTGAAGCCAGCCTGGAATGAGATTCTAAGAAAATTACATATTTGCATTTTTGAAGTGAAATGAAGTGCATGGCTGAAATGCTTCAACATATGTCTTCACTCTGTGACTTCTGTAATTGCCGTGGTGGTGTAAACACAGTGATGGGTTTTGTGATGTTTCTACTTAGCTGTAATGCTGAAAATTCATCTTCAGTCTTGCTTTGCTGTTTTCACACCCTCTATTTAGAAAAGTTAAAGGTCTTTTAAAATCAGTTATGGACTGAGTTGAATCTGAGGCCCTGACAGAAGTTGCCCTGAGAAGCTGTGACTGCCCCATCCCTGGAAGTGTCCAAAGCCAGGTAGGACAGGGCTTGGAACTTGAGATACTGGAAGGTGTCCCTGTCCATGGCAGGGGATTGGAGCCTGAAGAGATTTAAGGTCCTGTCTAAATCATTCTGTGAGTTTATGAAATACCACACATTCAAAATTTCAAAGGCTGGGTTATATTTTATGTTTCCCCTGGCAGATGGTAATTTTGGAAAATCAGGCTGATGACCCAGTGGCCTATTAAAAACAGACTTGAAGCACTTGTTTCTCAATTTATGCATCAAAGTCCTGGTTATAATCTAGTCTTTATTAATATTCCATACGGGAAACAAAGGCTGGGTGTTCTTGATGCATAAAGTATTTTTTGTAGTTAAGGGTTTCTTAGCTTCAGCGGAAAACACTCCCTCCCTTCCCTACCCAGGGAATTAGAGGAATCCCCCCCACCAGTCATTTGCAGGCATAATCAATTTTATAACCCAGTGTATAGAGGATTTGCTGCTAGACTGTTAGAGAGTTATGGTTTAGCATGATGCTTTGGAGTAGTTTATGATTTTGGGAATATTTCATTAGCATTTCCACTTTAGTTAAAATTTTTCCAATTTTAGAATAAAGAAATAAAACAGCCTCAACAAATCAGCTTTCTATCCTGTGTTATCATCTACATCTAGCTTGGATATTGGGTAAGGGTTCTACTACCAGAGGGTAGTTGAGCACTGGAACAGGCTCCCCAGGGAAGTGGTCACAGCAGCAACCTGAAGTGCTTAAATAACATGCTCAGGCAAATAGTTTGATTTTAGGACTGTCCTGTGCAGGGCCAGGAGCTGGAGTGATGCTTGTGTGTCCATTCCAGCTCAGGATATTCTATGATTCTGTGATTCTGGGATCTAGGTCACAATTCAACCAATTTTTATGCTCCAGAAGCTGACCTGAAACACAAAGAACTCATAAGAGGTTTTTAGTTTTCTAGGTGAACACTTCACCCGACACCTGGCAGCTAGTATCATCCAGGGCTCTATGTATCATCTAAGTGCAATTTTGTCCTGCAATCCTGAGTGCAGTTGCCTCTTGTTCACATTTTAGTCACTTTGAAGTCCTCCAAGCAGGGAATATTGCTCTAAATTTCACACTCTTTGCTCGTTCATGTCCTGTCCCCATCACTTCTCCTATGTGTCATCGCTTCCTGCTTGTTCTAAACACTGAAAATTAATGCAGTAAGTGATGTGCACTCAGAACAAATATATTACATAAATGGACAGACAAAATGTGATTATTCCTGTTTAACAGCTGGGGAAATTGGGATGGAAAAAGTTCAGGAGCTAATCTAAAGCTGAATTGGTAGTGGCAGAAAAAAGAAATGTCAGAATCACAGTTTCAAGCCATGCAGAATTTCCTCAAGATTGTAAGAGTCATATTTAATTGATGAGCTGATATAGGATGAAGCTGAGTTAGCCATCAATTACAGAGCAACATTATTATGTCTAACTTTGCTAGGACCCTGAATGAACCAAAGGTCTGTCAAGGCTGAAAGGGCCCCAGTCAATTCTGCTAGCTTAGTAATTCTTAAATAGAGAATTCTTCTAAACTGTATTTATGCTAAATTTCATGGCACCTGATGACCTCAATTAAAACCTCTCAAAGGAAATCAGAAGTGCCAGCAAGGTCCTGCAAGATGAATGCCTATGGGCTTTCTCCTGCTAACTGCTGATAGGAACTTGATGATTTTAAAAAAGATTTTATAGGGATGTTGCTGCTGTTTGTTATCGAAAGTGTCAGAATGCCAGTAGTGATAATGTCTCCCTGAATGAGCAGCTTGCTTTCTCTGGTTGCTTTCCTAGAGCACATAATAGATATCATTAGCATCCAGATAAATCTGGTGCATTTGGGCTTAGAGAAGAATAAAGCTATGTTTTCTTGAAGCTCCCAAGATTATTTCTGTTCTGATCTTGGGAAAAGGCACAAAATTTTTTAACTTTACTGGCCTTAATTAGACAAGCTAGTATTTCCAAGAAGTAAATAATTTCTTAAGAATGGATGTACCTTGAAAAAGAGGAATAAAACCTGACTGATATTGGCCTTACAGTATATATATACCATAACTTGTGGGATGCAGATGACTGTGCCAGTCAAAATCAAGTGCAAGATAAAGCATCAAACTCACACATAATTCTTACGTTACGTAATTCTTATGTTACTTATCATAACAATTCTTATTGTTATAAATGTACGTAGAAGAGCTAGAAAATAAAAGTATTCTTTGACCTTTGTTACTTGACATCATCTTCTTGAAAATATGAAGAAATTAATCTGTTTTTCTTTTGGCGACTTAGCAATTTGAGCTTAAACTTTTTTTAATTAATAAATATTTAGGCCTGCAAAGGAGTCTAGAATTTTTTTTAAAAAAACCCAAGAAACTTGGAGAGTTAAAGTGATGGTAAAAGTAGTTTTTTAATTTGCTTAGAATTAAAGTCAAGACTTACTGAAGACTCAAAAAAATGTTTTCATTATTTTAATTGTAAAGAATGATATTTGAACATGTCTTGATTTTGCTTGGGGTAAGCAAAAGCCTAGTAAAAAATCCAATGTGACAGGAATCTTTCCAGCAAGGATGGAATTAAAAAATGGGATTCTGGGAAGAAAGCATTTTTAATTGCATCTCTTTTATGATGCTTAGGACTTGAAAATTATTTGTCTAATTAGGATGAAGTTTAGGCATATTTTAAACTCCACTGACCCACAATATAAACATGTTTTGGTTGAACACAGAATTTGTTTGAACAATCTTAAATCCTGACAATTACAAGAATGCAGCAACCATAGTCTTAAACTGTTCATTTAATGTTAATCAGAGACACTGTAATGTGGAGCCAACCAGCTCTAAGGGACATGACCTTATCACAGTGGACAGATGGCAAAAAAATTTCAAGCCATGTTAAACCTTTTTCTTCAATACTTTTTTGTTCTTAACATATTTATTGCTAACACCATATATCAATGTTATAGCTTCTGTTCAGGTGAATGCGTTCAGTTGGCAGTAATGGGTTCAGCCCTGGGAACCTTCCAGCCATTGCTTTTTGAGCTGTTTCTGTAAATTCAGTGTCTGGAAAAAAACAAGGCAGAAAAGACAAGGTAGGGAGGGAGAGAGGATGTTGGAAACCTTTCAGCTTGGCTTAATTCTCATGCAGAAAGAAGAATAAATTAATACAGACACCATGTTTCCCTGGCTTGGATGTCATATTTTCTTATGATTGGGAAGATCAGTGGCAGTGCAGGACATGTAGAAGAGAGAGGGGGAAAAGCAGAAAACGGGAAAAAATATACTTGAAATGTTGAACTGGGCTCTAGCAGTACCTGTTAAATGTCTTCTGCATTTGTACAAGAGCAATGTTTCCCTGCATTAGCACAGAGCCTCTGTTGCTCCTTTGATGTCTGTCACCCCAGTTAAAGAGCTGAGTGTGGTTTGAAGGCACAGTGGGAAACACGCCTTAATAAATGCAGTTGCAACTGGATCATGTGACTTTATGGATGCTCTGTGTAACTGTGCAAGCTACAGATGTAATTCACGTGTGTCAAAATTTCAATCCCATTTCTTTTTTCCACATTTTTCTGCTGTTCTTGAAGACAGAATATGTTGGTGCCTCTGTTGTGGTATTTCTTAGATGAAGAATTGCTACTTCTAACTCAAATTCAGCAAGTCCGGAAAGGGGTTTTTGTTGCAGTGCAAGCCCTTTCTGAGCCCGGCCTACCCTCGGCTGGGCTCCCCGGCGCTCGGCATGTCTCAACAGAACCAGTGTGTGGGTCCTTGGTTCAGCAGCACCTCCTTCTTGGTTGACATGGCTGTGGTGTTACAGAAAGAGAGGACTCTCCAAAGTTGGGAGGGAGCAAAGGTTTATTTGGGGGACACAGGGGAACCCCTTCTTCAGACCATGCTCCAGGAGAGACACCTCACCCTGGGCGATTGGGGGTTTTATCCATTCCAGACAAAGAAGGGAGGAGAATAAGTCTATGAGCCAATAAAACAATTAATACAATAAATGCCTACTACATTACATAGCTAGTAACAAATCACAGGTACATAGGGGAGTGGACCCAAAACTTCTGCCAACCACAGGACAGAGACCCTTGAGGTTTCTGGACTGTAGAGATAGATATAAATCATCTAGGGAAAAGGCCAATGAAAAACCATCTCCAGGCAGAACCCAGGGATGGCATAGAAACCGTTATCAACTTGAGATAAGAAAGCATTCCAATACCAAGGGGCCCATCTAGGGAAAACTAAAACTTACACTATTCTAATAATATGTTTTAAACTAAATTTTGCAACCCCACAGGTTTTCAGGTGCAATAGCACTTTTCTCTTTCATAGGCAGATATCCTCATGATACATCAAAAGACTTCTTTTAAAAGGGACTTTGCAATTTCTCTGTGCCAAAAACAAGGTCAGCTGCAACTACTCTTACTTCCTACTTGGCAAATATCTTGCCTGCTATTTATCTGGTATAAATTTGGCATATGTTCTGCATGAGAATTGTGAATATTAGTGGGAAAAAATAAAAGCATCCCATCCAGAGAATCATAACTCAGAGATCCTAAGAGCAGATTTACTGGGAGAAGATGGAAGGAGGTGTGAGAATTTCCTGTCTCAGCAGAGAGGAACACTCATCCCTGAGAAACAGCATCTCTGCAAAATTGTGTGGTTGCAGATGTATCAGACTGCAAGTGCACAGCATGTTTTCTGGTCTGAGAGGCTCACAGTAATTAAGTTGTACATTCAATTAAATTTAATGCACTGATAACTTTTTAAAATACAAAGGGCCCATACCTTCAAAAAGGAAAAAAAAAATACTCAGGCTCAGGCTCCCTTTACAGGCCAATAAACCTACAATAAATGCTCTGACTGGAGGCCCAGAGCTTTATTTGTGGCCACAAAGCAGCATTTCCATTAGTTTTAGCACAGTCATGCTGATTTCTGTCGGTTGAGGATTAGATTATGAAAACTCTAGATACTACTCCTGTGCCACTTGGAGAAGGAGGCAGAGGGCAGTTGCTCTTGGTCATGTTTTGGGAGTCAAGAACCTACTTTTAATCTTAGTTCTAAGTATTTTTTAGTTCCTTAAGGCCTTTCTAAATTATACAAGAAAAAGTTAAACAAAAAAATCAAAATTGATCCAATATGCTCTATTTTGAAAGAATATTTGTCCAGCTCTCTTACTAGGGTTTTCATCAGGCTGATTCTGTAAAATAGATGAGGCTTTCTCCCTCAACTTTAGTCCTTTAAAAATCAAGAGAGTTGACAGCATGGCTCACTACAGAGAAATCAAAGCACCTGTTTCAAACTAATTTAATAATTAAGCAGATACACCTACTGGATGCAGTAATTGCACAGAGAGGTTCTCCTAAAGAACTTACATTTAACAGAGTTGAACCACACTCAAATTGAAATACAGGGTCTTTTCAACCTTCTGGAAAGCAATTCCATCTCCTCTCTTCCATGCCCCAAATCCTGGGTTTGTAAAACCAAAGAATGGTTTAGTTTGGAAACGATCTTAAAGTCATCTGGATCCAACCCCACTTCAGTGTTGTGAGGGGTTGTGAGCTTTGTCAGTTCTTCACAAAGTGACCCAACAACTGACAATAGCTATGGTAATGCAGGGGTACCAACAGAGATATTTTTGTTATCTGCTATTTTTTTCATGCTCTACTCTGTCTGGATTTTTTCTCTTTGTGTCTCCTGTGTAAGGTTTAGAAGGCAAATTGTAAGAAACTGAGTCTGTCTTTATACTGTGACAGCAAAGACTTCCAGGAAATCTGATCCTACTTTTGAATAAAGACTCGAGTTCTGCTGTATTTATTACTGCTCCTGTTGGTTTTCTTCAGACTAATAATCCTTGGGTATGAAAAGTAGGGATCATACATCATCCCCAGTAAAGCAGAGCAATTGAATGGAAATAACTTTCAGACAGACAGCAGGCCAAACCCAGAGCCTTTGCAGAGAGTTTTTTTTTAAATGAGAAATCAGTGACCTGGGACATGGAGGACTACAGCAGGATCAAGGGGAGGAGGGACCTGTTCCTCACAACAGGCTTTTGAGATGTGGTGTGACAGTGATTACCCAGAAAACACAGCTGAATGCAAAGTGGCAGGGCAGTCTTGGGAGCCACGGTGCTGCTGATCCAAAACTGCAGGAAAAGGTGCTGTTGAGTGAACTGAAAGATGAAATGTGTACTTGGCTGGAATCAATAATAAAGCACACTGCGTTCTGTTTGGAAGCAGAAACCAAGTGCTTATCAGAAGCAATGTATTCCCATGTAGTGGAAGGCAGGACAGCAACGGTGTGATTGCGGAGGAGGATATGTAAACGTGTATAAAACATTTCTCATTGTACCCAAACAGTAGGAGACGGGTATCCTCCCGCATCCAGGAGGAGAAGAGACTGATAGAGCCATCCTGGCTTACATGGAGTACAGCACATGGCAAATGGGAATTTCACAGGAAATCTTTTTATCTTCCATTCTAAAGAGATTTTGACAGCTAAGTGCAAACTGTTCTATAAAGTGTCCACTGTCCAAATAATTTTCCTAAAAAAATAAAATAATGAAAAATGGAATAGAAATTAAAGAATGAAACTTTTACATTGTCTTTTAAACCAATAAATAATTTCAATACACAGATTCTTATTCAGGATTCCATGGCTAGAAGTTTTAGTGGGTGAAAAAATTTACTAGCCTCTTTCAAATTGGCATAACCATCCACAATAATTTAGAGATCCTGAAAAAAAGCACAGTAAGCCGCAGCTTCTCTATCTGCAGATCATCCATAACTTCTATACCTTGTCTCAAACTATTCTTAAGGTTAGAGGATGGTTATTATGGACTTGACTTTGATTTCATAGATGTAAACGGAAAATACAAAAAACAAAAAAAATCTTTTTTTTTCTGGTGGAAACTTTCTTAACCAGAAGTACAAAGCAAGTACAGATTTGTTTAAAAAACTAATTGCTGATAACCATTAGTGTTGGAAAAAAGCAAAAGATTCAATGACAGGGGAGAACTTAGACACCCTTCCAGTGCCTAAAGGAATTCTTCCCTGTAATGGTGCTGAGGTCCTGGCACAGGTTTTCCAGAGCAGCTGTGGCTGCCCCGAGCAGCTGTGGCTGCCCCATCCCTGGGAGTGTCCAAGGCCAGGTTGGACAGGGCTTGAAGCTACCTGGGATAGTGGAAGGTGTCCCTGCCCATGGATAGGCTGGAAGTGGATGATCTTTACAATATTTTGCAACCCAAACAAGCCAAAACTTTCTATAATTTTATGTCTAAGTGGCATAAACAGATATGTACAATTTACTCACTCAGACTGCCCACACCAGGAGTTCCTTACTGAATGCACTGACCCCCTAATACAGAACAGCAATAATTACCAAGTAGCAATTGTCTGTGATTTCATGACATGATTAATGAGCCTGATTTTGCACTGTATGATTATTGATTGGAACAGCATCCAGTAATTTTGCATGGATTTACTACTCCAACTGCTCAAACTTTGCCTAAGATACATACAAGATATGGAGAAATTGTGGCACATTTTAGTCAATGGATCAAAGTTCAGCTCACACACGACATTTGCAGGGCTGATACTGAGCACATCAGAGCATTTGCTGCCATAGTGTGGCCTGCAAGAACACACTTCATGGCTGCTGAACACTTCCAAAAGGTAAGAAAGATCCTTCAAATCCTTCAAGCCTGCTATGCAGTTACTGAAGATTTACAGGATATGTTTTCCATCTTTTGAAAAACAAGGTTTTGAAACAGAAATGAAATTGAATTGGACAAGCAGCTGGCTCCATCAGGTATTAGATCTGAATTAGAAAACAAAAAAACAAAAACAAAAACAAAAACAAACAAACAAACAAAACAAAACAAAAAAAAGGAAATAGAAAAAATTGTTTTCTGTACGCTAAGCCAGATAGTTGGCAATCCAGACTCATGTCAGAGTAGAAATATATATAGCTGATTTGTCCATGCATTTTTTGATTTATTAACTAAAATTGCCAGTGGAATAAAGACAAGTGAAAAATGGTGATTCAAAACCACAAATTATATAAATATGCAAAAAAGGAGCATATCAGAGAAGATAGTTCACTTGTACTGGCACCACACACAGCCCAGAGGAAGAGATGTTGTAAATTGTCAAAAAAAAAATGGTAAAAAATGGATATGCAACTGACTAAAAAAAAAAAAAAATCACATCAATTCCTCAAAAAGACAAAGAAGCCATGGCAGTGAGATTTCTACAGGAAGAGAGAAGCAAAAAAATAAGTGGCAAAGAAATAAGTGGCAAAGTGCTGCAGATGCTGTGAACAGTGAACTGGATAGAAGGAGACAAGAGGAGGGCATCAGAGAATTGAAAGGATTAAAATATGTAGATGTAGAGGAAAGAAGCATTAGGAAAGCATTGTGTTCTGTGTGTCAGTAGAGGTTTGATCAGCTCTCAAGAAAAAGCTGCTTCGACGCAGCCCACACCACTGCTTGTATAATGGGTAAAAGTGCAAAAAAATTAAAAAAAAAAAAAAAAGAAAGAAAAAAAAAAAGTTCAATCAGTAAGAGCTCCATAAAAGGTACTGGATTTGAGGTGATGGTAAATGGAAAGAGGAGGTTTCTGAGCTGTTAAAAAGGAGGATGTTTACAGAGAGGATCAGCACCTGTGTTTTGCTAGTCAACAGAGACTAGTTCAAAGCCCAAGGGAGGCAATGACAGAAACCATCTCATTTCCCAGCAAGAGAAAAACTCTGAAGAGTAGAAAAGATGAGTTATGCACATTGTAGAGTCTCTGTAAAGGATATGATACAGTAAATAGCAGGAATAACTAAGTGCAGGAGACCAGAACATGACAATGATGCTGATCACATCATTGCAAAAACCATGTCCATGTAACCCTGCCCTTCCATAATGATCCAGAGACATTATGAAAGGCAGAGGAAAATGGCGTTTTTATGACAGTAACTATTTCTCACATGGGGAATCCTAAGAAGAAAAAGAATGATATGAGTGGTTTTCCAACAGCTGCAAAAAGTTTTGGAAAAGGAAAATTTTTAAAAAAGGTACCTAAAAGAAATTGTTACCATAGTCAAATGCTCCTTAGCTCTCTCCAACTGATTTACAGCAATTTGATCTGGGCTCTAATGAAGGACACAGCAGCATTAATCTACTTCTGACAGCTTCTCCTTTTAAGTGTGGAAGCAAAGAACACATCCTGGTAGGTAAAAGCAATATTTTTCCCCATCTGTAACTTAAATCTCCACGTCCATCTTGATAAAACTATCCCCTGCATTTAATAATGCACTAACTCAATCTCCCTACCAAGGATAGTCATGCTTCCTTATAACTGTTTGCAATTATAACAATAAAAATCCAATGCAAAATATGTATTTGCAAATTAAATACTTCAGCTCAAAAACTGTACTCAGCACAAGAACAAATACTTGACTCATGAAGTATTGCAGATGGGTGGAAGCCATAGGTACAGGAGTAAACTCTCTCATCTAGTGGCCTTTTCTGACTTAAGCAAAATCATTCTTTAGCACACTATTGTTTATACCACTTGTTTACATCTAGAGTGGGTGTTAACATTTTTTCACATCTTTTCAGCTTGTTAATTTTTTCCCTTTTGCTTCAATATTTCTACTTCTTCCTGTCGGCCCTTCTTCCATCTTCAAGCTAAATTGCATACTTATGCCATAATTTGTCATGGTAGAGAAGGAGAAACTTGCAAAAAAACAGAAATTCTTATTATCAAACAGGTTCAACAATAATTAGAAGTTGATTTGTGAGTAAAGAATGTAATGAAAGTAGCTAGTGTTGTATGTTATTCATCTCTGCCCCTTTTCTGGCAAAAACCCTGAGCCCTTCCACTGTTCCCAGTGATTCTCAGTTTTCCATTTTCCTCAGTACTCCTAAGCTTATTCATAAACAAGTACCATACATACTTCTGCCTAATTTCTTCTCCCAATGCCTAAATTCTCCCCCTCTTCTCTGTGTATAGATTTTTTGGCTTATGCCTGGGAAAGATTTGCAGGCAATCTGCAAATATGCAGATTTTGATTTGCTATTAACACTCAAATTTAAAAGGACAAAGGTTGAGCAGTTTCTACTTTTTCTCAAGTAGTAGTATCCAGTATTTTATTCACCCAAATGTATAGAAACTTGATTTCTTTCAGAATGCTGTCTTTCTCTCAAATTTCATTGAATCTGACAAGAACATTAAAGGATATTAGAGGAAGTTAAATTTACTGACAGCTGGACAGGTAGAATGAGATCATAACCGCAGGAAACCTTTTCCTTTAGGAAACCAAGCTAAAATCTGTCACTTCAGAAATGCAAGGTCTGGTTCTTCTGGGCAGCTGAAGAATCCTTCCAGAGATGAAATACATGGGCATGATGGTGCAATGCTGGCAGGAGTGGCTGACACACAAAATAATTGCATCTTCCTTTGGAGAGGCCTCAAAACCCTGGAAAAATGCACCTATGAGAATCTTGTGATGTTCAGCAAAAGGAAATGCAAAGTCCTGCACCTGGGAATTACTTTTTTTCTGTAGTAAGGGACTTCAGGGTTCTAGTGACGAGCAAGTTGAATAAGAATCATCAATCTCTTCTCTGTGGAATTGCCATAGAAAACCTGAGGAAAAAACATCCTCCTCAGGGAGGGTATTAGTTAAAGAGAGCTAAGAAATATTCTTTATGTTCACAGATTTTATGATAGTGTATTTCTAAGGAATTTTGATCCTAGAGAGAAAAATAAGGAAATAATTTCAGTTTTCAATAAAACTTTTCTTGCCATGATACATTTGTGCTCTCAGATGTTTTAAATAAACAACTTTGAGTTTGAACTTTTTTCTCATGCTGCCTTGCACACATAGGAAAAGCTCAACATAATGAATATTTGCTGAGACACTTCATTAACCTCCTTGAAGCCATCTTAAAACCCCTGCTGATGTAGAAAACTGAGATTTCAGCAGCTGTATGCTGAGCTGACTGCTGCAATTGTCTTGAACAGTCCCAACTAGCCCTTATAAGTGGCGTCTTTTCTGCTCAATAGGTGTCATTTAAGATTTCTGGTGTGGATTACCCTCTCTTTTTCTGCATTTTAGGCAATGGTAATTATTATATTCATAATAATATGAAATATAGTAATAGATTTTCTGCAATTCTGCATTGTATAATTTCATGTATACTATTTGAAGGCACTCCTGTTAATTTCTGAGAAGGCTGTAGTCAAAAACTGCAAAAATCATTATGAGTGAACCCCTCTAATTGCTCTCCATAATCTTCTGTCCTTCCCCCCACCTACTTTTCACATTTGAGTTACTGGGTTCTTTCCTCTTCTTCAGTGCCTGGCAGTGGCATATTTGCAACACAGTTTTCTTTCTGGCACTTGTTTTGTCCTCTGTGAGCTTCTAATGGTTTCAGCAGTTGTTACAGTCACACTTTAAAAGGCTTTTTCATGGAATCACAGAATGGTTTGTGTTGGAAGGGACCTTGAAGATCATCTACTTCCAATCCCTCTCATGGGGGTCTCACCTACTGAACTGTCAGGTTAAAGGAATGCCCTCAAGGTCAAAAGTGTTAAAAGAGTTACTGGACTGTAGCATGAGGGGCAAAAGCTCCTGTTTACCCTGAGGTTTTTTGTTTAATTAGACATTCTCAGGAAACCCCAACATGTGTCATTCCATATTTGAGGCCTAGAAAAGAAAGAGCTCCTTGGTTTTACACAAAGGCACTGACTCTTCATCTCCATATGGAACACACCAGTGGGAAGGTTGGCACTGATATCTGGCCACTCTGCAGAACAGTCAGACTGACAATTACAGTCTGAGAGCAAGACAAGCCCAATTTTCATATATTCAGATGAGGTCACAGTGAGGCTGTAATGCATCACCTGCATGAGCTGAGAGTACAATAGGGAAACTTGGAAATCCTGTAAGACTCTGTAAAACCCCTGTGCTCAAAAGCTGGGAAGGCAGAAGAGCTTGCTGTTTTCATGCAAGGCATTTGTGTACTCTCTGTAGGCAGGAGATCTTTTTGTATCCTCTTTTGTTGCAGCAAGCAGTGGTGGTCAGTGCCATGATGTTCCCAGAGAAGTGTCCTGAGAAGGACACGCTTGGTCGCACAGGCGCATCTGTAACCACCTTAGTGATTTCAGCTCTATTGTGAGCTGAGCTGTCAGGATGACACAAAAGAAGAGATGGGGTCCTCATCTGGGAGTTTCTTGGAGCCTTTATTCTGCTTTCTCGGAGAGGTCCAGGGTCAAAGAACCAGACAACCCAGGAGAGCAGGGACTTATATAGGGAAACCAGGGGGAGAGGCTACACAACTTGGGCAATGGGGTGGAGGATTGAGAAATGAACCAATCAGAGGAAGGATTGAAAATAGACCAGTTGGGTGGGGTAAAAATGAGCAAGTAGGGAAATAAGCAATTGGGGATAACTGATTAACATATGAACTCTAAAGCCTCACTTGGAGTCCAAGTAACGCACTTGGTTGCCACCAGGGAAAGACCGGCCTCCTAGGGTTACTCCCTCAGGGGAACTTCCACAACTCCGAAGCTCTCTCTCCAAGGCAGTGTCTGTATTACTAGCTGGTCTACCAGCCTCCACACTCTTTTATTATAAAGTGTAGGTATATTACCCTCTTTTCAAAAATTATTATCTCTCCTGTACTTTTTGTGAGGCTGAGTGGTCATAAATCCTTGCTGGAAAGGGGCAGAAGTAGAGTAGAGGGATCACAAGCAATGAGCAAATTTAAACTTTCTTTGTTTCTCTGTGGAATTCTTCAGTTTGAGGGAAATGCAATGAAAGAATTCAGCACTCACTGCTTTAATAAATATTTAGGATCTTGTTCCCATGACTAAAGAGCTTTGGTACAGGTTCTTGCCTTGCTGAGAGAGGTTGAGGCTGCTCTGTCACTTCAGGGAGCAAAACCATGAGACTGAATTCCTGAGAAAGTGGCATGAAGGGAAGAAACATTCCCTGAGGGTGAGTTACATTATGAATCCAGAAATGATAAATTTTGGCTCCTGCTGTTTTATGGCAGTTGATTATTGGTTTTTTTGTTTCCAGCACAACCCTCATTATAAGAAAATTCTCCTTGCTGTGCCCTTCAGGAGGTAAGTACCACCTATCAGCTTCATGGAGAGTCATTCCTTTGAGACCTGGGATGAGTACGCAGCTGTCTGATAAAACAGAGTTGCTGCTCAACATTTTCACTGCTTGAGCTTTTGGCTGGCTTGATGCAAATTGGATGCTTTAGTAGGCCACGTGGCACGGGGATTCCTGTCATTACTTTGTCGTGCTTAGATGAAAAAGGTCTGACATAAGATGTTTTTCTGCCACAAATAATATTTTGGATGTTTGGGGTTGTGTGGGTGTTGTTTCCTTTGTTTTGTTTTGTTTTATTGCTTGTGGTTTTGTCTTTGTTTTGTTGTTTGTGGTTTTGTTTTGTTTAGTTGGGTTTCATTTGGTTGATTGGTTTTTGTGAGGTTTGTTTGTTTTGGTGTTTTGGGTTTAGGGTTTTTTTTGGCCTGGAAATAATACTTTATCACAGTTTTCTTCTAAATTTAAAAAGTACAGGAAAATGAGGTGAAGGAAAATACAATCAATATTATCACACTGCTCTCCATCCAACAATTCAGTGAGCTGTCTCCTTTCAGAACATGGGTCCTTCTGATGGGTTTTGGCCTTCCTGTTGTTGTAGTGCTAAGAATAATGACTAGAATAATGATTAGAAATAATGACTAGGTGGTAAATTGTGTTACCACCACATTTTGAATCTAAAGACCATGAAGTTTACCAACAAGTTCTAAAAAAAGAGAAAACAACAAAAAATGAAAATGCAACCAAAGAAACAAAAGAAAAAAATCTGAAAGAGGCAAATAAATAAATACCAACCAAAACCCAACCAGCTTTGAATATCCAGGTTTTGGATGTCTCACTTCAAATGTCATCACAAAGTTGTTTTTGTTTTGTGTTTTTTTTGTTTGTTTGTTTGTTTGTTTGTTTGTTTTGGTTTTTTTTTTAACATTGGATGGCCTTGTTACATTCTGATGCAGCAAAAACTTAATGGTCACAGCAAAAACTAAAATGCCTGGTTTACAAGATATAGATACAGAAAATTATATCCATCTGTATTATAACCTCCATATTAACAAGGACTACAGATTTTCAATTAGTTGATTCCTGTGTGAATCAGGCTTTAATTTTTAGGGAGAAAATACCAAAACCATATTTGGACCACATCTCCATTAAAATTGTTGATGATGGGGTCTGAAGTACTAAATTAGTGTGCAAATGAGCCTAGCAGTAGAAAAGGTCAATCTTTTGCATATATACCTAAGTACAAATAAGGAAGACAAATGTAGTCCCTCACTAATGTAGAGATGGCATAGTATGCCTTTCACAGAATACACAACACAATATTTCAGAAAAAGGAAAGAGTTCCAATTTTTTACAGTGGACCATAGGCCTGGGAGCTTGCTCTCACAGGTGTAACAAAAAAATGTATAGAAGAAGACTTGCTATAATATTTAACATCAGATTTAAACCAAGCTGAACTAGCAGAGTACCTTTCACTGAGAAAATAATTGATTTCATCTGGGGAATATGTTAGATCATATTTGTTTGGACTTCAGTGAAACATTTGATGTGGTATGCATAGGAAATACCAGTGATATTTGAGAAGAAAGGGATGAATATTATAATTGCATGATGGATAAGGCACCCATTATCTTTTTGAAAGCTGAATTACATTACTAGAGAAGACTTCTCCAAGACTATTCAAGACAGGCATTGATGGTGCTTTTTATTTATTTATTTTATCTTTATAATAAAATTTGATATAAAGTCAAATTAAAAATATATGATTAAGTTTAGTGAAATAGTGGTAAATACTGTACAGTGTTTATCTAGCAGCACGTAAGTTTAAAATCTGGACGTTATCCTGTTTTATTGTTTTTCCCAATAANGGAAACTATTTAAAAAAACAAACCCAAAATCCCTTAATTATAGCCTTTACTGCCTGTGGGTCTTGGGTCATAAAAATATACCTGTGAACAAAGCAGGAAGATTTAGGCAAAAGGATGAAAGGTTTGGGCAAAAAATAACAATGATATCTTGAATATAAATAATATTAAAATAACATATCTAGGCTGAAAATTACAATGCTTCTAAAAATAAAATGAGTGAGATTCAGGAAAAAGTTGTATGTTTAGGATATCAAGAAGAGGAATAAGATGATTTTTAAGACATAATTTGTTTATGAAAGGAGTTATATGAGATGGCTGTTGGAAAACTGGTTTTGAGGCAATCCTTGCTTCTCATAATTTTTAATGACTCTGCGTCTTACAATTACAGAGTTCTAAAATGTTCCTGAAGAGGCTTGTTTTAGAGGACTTTTACTTACTGAATTACACCATGAGAAGTTTTACTGGTAATTAACATGCTCCAAACACTGCTGGAAATTAATTTCCACAGGGGCATCCTATGGCTGATGGGATCTCTGCTCATTTGCTGTGTCTGGTCAGCCTTTAGCAAGACATCAACTTCGGGTACTTTTAGTGGAGGCAGGAAAAAAGGCACATGTTTTTATTTTCTTTTGAGATTAGAAAGGTTTAGAGATCATAGATGAGTTCCGCTTTCAATCAAGGCAGATTTACCACCTCTGAAACATAGTTAAATTATTCAGATTCTTGGCTTAAACAAATGCCAACTTTAGGCTTGATACTAATATATGTATTATTATCTGCTTATTTCCTTACTGCTTGTTTGCAGCTGTATTTCAAATCAGTAAAGTCAAAATTATTTCAATAACTCTAACACATTATGGATGTAATTTTTACGGCGTGCATCTCAGAACGCAGCTTTATTTACAAAGGACACAGCATTGATTAAAACAGCTTGAATTGTGCTAACTACAACACTGAGCTCTCTTTGCAAAACCATCTGAGGAGCACAGTAATTTGAGTTCAAGGGAGAGACAGAATTACAAGAAGGCTAATGATAATCATGTTTAAGGTCATTGGCAACTAAAGTACTTACAGTACAGGAGCCTTCTGTCAGAGACAATTATAATGAAGGGCCTTTGAATGGGGTCGAAACACTCTGAGCGTGTTTCTGTGACAGCTTTGTTCTTACAATATTTATTCTGGTTTATCTGTTGCACAGTATTAAATTTAGAGTGTCACGAGTCGAGGGGCTCATGCAAAACTAAATTGACAGTATGCAATGATGTGGTAGTTACACCACAGTCTTACTAATAATGGCACTGCCTTGTTAGATCAAAAGCATCCCCCAGGACCCAGGAAGTAGAGCCAGTATTCCTGTTCACATGGATTATGAAAGCACTGTTGACTGCACAAAGCTGTCAGAAATAAAGAAAAATCTGCTGGGATCACCTTGTTTTGTATCTGGTCATCAGCCCACAATAGATATCTTTGAATGGTGTCCCGTTTTCACTTGTTGTGCGTCTCTTTCATTTCAGTTCACTTTTGTTTGGGGGGAAGGAGGAAGTGGGTGGACTATTTTAGCTTCAGGTGTTCTGGTGTATCTAAATATCTCACAGCCTTCAATTAGTTTAATCTCAACACAAAACTTGATGGTTCTGTGAATATTTCAGATTCTTTCACAAGTTTTGAACTTTGGAGATTGTTGTTTATATTACCTGCTATAAAATAATGACAGCAATGTTTGATGGAACCGAGCTGTCTATTGACATACTATTATATAGTATTTGCCTTTGAAAATAAATATTTTATTATTTCTTGTCTATTAAAATCAAACACAGAGTCAAGATCTTGCTTATTTTGTTTTTACAGCAGCCATTTTGCAAACTTTAGTCTGCAATTTTCATGAGAAAAATTAACTCATCTGGGTCCTGTCCTCTATAAGGATTAGTGAGAATTGAAAGGAAAGATTAAAAAAAACAGTCTATCATTTTGACAACAGCTTTTAAATTAACATCTGCATGTACAGATTTAAAAGAACCTTAGTATTTTAATGAAAAAGTAAGGAAACTCATAATAATGTTGATTCATCTTCAAACAGGTTTAGGATTAACTTTGCAAAATTGAGATAGCAGCATTTTCATATGTCTGACCAACTCCATTATTTGTTTAAACATCTTTAGTTCAACCTGATGTAGTTTGAAGTCTTATGCTTATATCGCAATTATGAACCAGACTGTCTTATCAAATAATAATTTCCATTATTTTACCCCTTTGGAGAGGTGAGGAAAATAAGGGTAGATTAGACAATGTATTTCCTTGAGCATGTACTTCTCAACAGACTGTAGACTCAGAAGATATGGGAAGACAAGAAACAAGAAAACTATTTCCATAACGCAGTGCAGAATTTTTAATACACTTGCCACCTTCAGTCTTCAGCCAGTTTACTGCGGCTTTATTCAAAACAAAACAAGTTGGGCTAGCAAAACAATACTTTTCATCGCAGCTATTTGAAATTGAAAAATATCATTAATAAAAAAAGTAATTTTTCATCTAAAAACCATAGTGACAGGCATTTGTATTTTCTTTTGTACATAACCTAATATGAACGCATATTGCTTTACAGCAAAAATTGATCCACTTAAGCATATGGATATGGGGAATTATTCTAATTATTAATTTTAAGCAACAATCAGGAAAAGCAAACTCTTTAGCACATACATTACAGTTGCATTAGCCACAGACATCAAAAATCAAGCACTTCTACTTTAGCAAATTCACACAGAATGCCAGGCAAAAAGATGTTTTTTTTTTTCCTAATGTGTATAGAAAAAAACGTCAACTACACTTGCTGTTCCCTGGTGAATGAACATAATTTCCCTGTGTTTAAGCCTGAATACTTTTTATACTTTTTATACATCAACACAGTCCCATATACATGGTTCTGAACGGAAGTCAGGCTCAAAAATAATACACATGGCCAGGGGTTTATGTTTTCATTGAATGATCCATTTACTTCTCCAGTGGGGAAAAAAACAAAGTGGGGAAGAGGGAAGGGAAGTTCCGAGAAGTTCCGAGAAGTTCCGGGAAGGCAAAGGCAAAGGCAAAGGC
>VXBN01011736.1:168905-207765 GCA_013397395.1 Sinosuthora webbiana | reverse complement strand
AAAAAAAAAAAAAAAAACGAGCAAAATCAAGACACCACCCAACACATCTTGGTCACTGAAATACATAAGGAAGTTATTTCCTCTGCAATTTTATTTTGGTTTATGCATTTACTATATTTCACATTAGAAAAAAGTACAAATTCACAGCAGCTGCTGTGGACCACGTGTTGACAACCTAACTAGGAAGATGATAAAACATTCTATTACTTGTGCCTGATGATAGGGACAGCCATTCATCCATCAAAGCTAAACAAAACACCTCCAACCAAACCCATAAATGTTATTTTCTGTGAACTCCAGCTAACCTAATTAACAGCTTGTTATACAGGAAAAATTAGGAAGAGAGAATTATAGGATATGATGTGCTGGATTAGGCCAATTTTACTGAGTATCAGCCACTGAGGTGGATAATAAAACTCAGAAAATCAGGGTAGAATCCATACAATAAAATCAGATGTCTGCAGGAAAGCTCTTCTCTCACACAAATTAGTTAAAGGCTGCCTTGCAATAGGGCTTTTAATCCTTGAGATTAAAATCTTTTATTAAAATATCTAACTTTTACAGCTGCCTAATTCTATTCTTCTCTTCCTACAACTGTCCAATCCCTTTCCTGAGGAGCGCCAGGCATTTGGCTTCAGTAATTGGAAATCACCTGTGTGAGGCTTCTGCAGAAAGCACAGGGGCTTCTCGCTCCTGCTGAAACAAATATTTTCAAATCTATGCCTAAAAAAAGAATCACACAGCTAAAGAAAGGCCATGTTGTGCTACTTATTAGCGATGCTTTGTGGGTTCATTTTTTTATTTGCTTTTATCTGATTTGGCTTGGCAAGTTCCATTATTCTTCCCTTCATTCACATCCATATTGTGCAGAGCACAGTTTGACATGGCTTTTCTTTCCACCTTTTTTTTTTTTTTTTTCTTTATGGCAAGATTTCAACTGTTTTATGAAAAGGCTTCCATCCCAGCACAAATCCCAGAAAATGCTGCAGCAAATAAGAATGTGCCAGTGTCAATATGTCTCTTTAAGCTGTTAAACATCCAGTTCTTTTCTGCCTGTGCTCTCTTCATTGCTGCCACGAAGTTGAGGAGAACTGGAATCAGGCATTTCACAGCTTTCCCCTTGAGCTGCACAACTCTGAGATGTTGAGAATTCTGTTTTTCCTTCTCTGCTGGAGACATGAGAGGAGATTTCAACCGCACAGCTGTGGGATCACTTTGAAAGTCCTTCTGGCGCACAGACTGCTGAATTTCAGGGGGTTTTCTCTGGTAACACTCCTCTTCTGTTCTCTGTGCACCAATGTCTGGCCTCTTCTTTATTTTTATCTTTCTTTTCTCTTTGTAAGACACATGAAGTCACTCACGACACAAACCCCTTTAAAGCAAAAAAGCACAACTCCTCCCTTGTAGGGAATTGGAGAACATATTGACTCTTCTCATAATTTCATCACTGTGTACAACACTGAGAAAACTGGATGAAAAAGAAAAAAAAAAATTCTAACATTTCTGCTGTTTAAATATTCTAAAAGGCCCCTGATTATCATTCTCTAAGCTGAGGCAGCCCTGTGATCACCAGTCATAATAAAAGGTGTATTGCATAGGAACTGCAGATTTACACTACAAAAGTTGATCCATGTCCCAAGAATATTTGAAGAGTGCAATGACAATTCAGCTAGGCTGGGGGAAGAGTACTCCTTTTAAATAAAAACAGATTCCCTTAAAATTATATATGCATATTACACACACATATATACATAAATGAAGTAGGGGGAATCTGTTTTGAAGTTCCTACTGTTTGAACATTTTTGCTTTCAGACTGTGATGCAAAAAAATCAGTCTCAAGCTGTACTCTTCACAGGAAAGCTCTAATCTCCATAAAATTGCAAAAAAAAATAATCAAAATACTTCATTTACATTCAATGTGTAACCTGAATTCTTTTCCACGCTCTGATGAGACAGGCTGGAGTTCTGTCTTTAATTCAATTTCTCCAGAATGAGACATAATTTCTCTTTATAAAATCCGCCTGTAACCTCCAAGCACCTGCAGCAAAGCTCCCTACTAACACAGATTCTGACGTGTTCTCCAAGGACAGCTGTCCTGGCTTTTCCAGGAGATTAAACCTCCTCTGTTACTTTACATGTTGGGTAAAATGCACTTGTTTTTTATCACAGGCACTGACCCCCAAGCAAACACTGCGTTTGACCTGAGGCTGTAGAAAAGGATCCCTAAATTGAGTTACAGCACTGGGATTGTGGGTGTGGGGTTTGAATAGAAGTGTGTGATATCACAAGGGGGAAAACTTAGAGTTTAAGGTTTCAGAATACAGTAATATATAAAAAACAAGATGGAGGTTTTAGGGCAGAGGCTGAGTCCTTCTTTTTTACCTTCTCCATAGGGTTGGGTGGTATTTTGTAATTGGGTGGAAAAATCTGCATTGCGGGCCATGGGTGGTTGGTTATTGGGTTAAAAGTAAAAATAATTTAGGCATCCTTTCATAATTGGACAGTTTGTTCTTAAAAGGCCTTGTAGAGAGATAGAGAGGGCTCCATTTAAACTTAGCTAAAAGGGCTGTAGAACTCATGGCTTGTGAGACTGTGATATAGATAAGAATTAATAAACATCTGAGTCTGAACAAGAAACACCGTCTCGAGCATTTAATCCTGACTCTGGCAAAAAAAAAAAAAAAAAAAAAAAAAAAAAAAAAGCAAGCAACAACTATGAACACCTTCATTGTATTCAAGGGTGGAAACACAGTTGAGGTGACACACACCCAGAGCAGAGATGAGATACAATTTTCTGCCTCTCTCACCCACCCTGCTCAACCCACACCCTTCCACCTATTGCTCTTTACACCAGAAAAAAAAACCCAAACTGGGACAGACAGAAAGCTCCCAGAGTAGCTGGCATGATTTCCACTGTGCTAAATTCCTTCTTCCTGCAGGGCAGCCTGTGCAATTGCTGCCTAAGAGAGGCTTCTTTTGCTGAGGGTTGACATTTGCAGCAAGAAGAGGCACAGCTGCCAAAGGAAGAGTAATGAGGCATCCCCGTGGTAAAAAACACCGGGCAAAAGTATCCAAGGAGGGGAAGAAGAGCTGCTCCAGAGCACCCCTGTGGAAACTGGCCATCTTTATCTTTTTTTTCTGCAGTTTTTGTGGGCTTCAGACAGATTATTCATTACAAATATTTACCTGCCACGTCTCGGCGTGTTTCTTTAAGATCTATATTGCTTGAGAGTGTTGCTGACACAGAACGGGGGTTTTTTTCGATGTAAAATATTGATTTTCAAGTAAACTTGTCAGTGCGAAGGCTAAAATAGAAAAGGTGAGTTACAGACAAACCTTCTCAAGTCCTTCCTTTTTTTTATATATATAAAATATAACACTGATATAAAATATAACGTACTAACTCAATTATTTTAGGGCAGGCTATCCTTTCATTTTTCCTGGAATGGAAATTAGATGAGTTTTCTCAGCTAACAGGAAAAGTGAAAGAGTATTCCTTCTTTCAACAGAAAAAGCAGAAAGATTTTTCTGCCTTGGAGGTTTGCCAAGCCTCACAAAGTCAGATGCAATCTTGCTGAGAGGTTTGGCCTTCTCAGATTCAATCCCATAATCACGTGCATCTCTGAAATGTGGACTTGTGCGCTCCTCCATTTTCTCAAGTTTCCATGTAGAGTAATGTTTTACTTTTGGAAATGACAAGGAAAGGAAACGTGTCTCATAAAGGAGGTCACTCCTCAAGATCTCAGCTGGGAAGCAACAAGTGCACTTCACCATGCAGCACTGAGCTGAAAATATTTTTTCAGAGATGTGGCACCAGATTATTTACTGACATTGTGCAGCTTCTCCATAGCTACAGCCAGGATGATTAGACAACAGAAAAGTAATAATTTTTTGAGCCAAAACCAGGTAAAATCTTCAAAGAAGACAACAAGAACACACCGAAAGAAAAAATTCTACAAAAATTAGTAATATTTTCATACACAGGACTTCTGCAGCTGATGATCCCTTTCCTAAGTTGCACATACCTGTGTTCAAACCCAACAGAACACAAACATTTATTTACACACGTTCAGAGAAGGCAGTGGCCATGCTGAGGCCCATCACAATGCCAGGTTTGAAGGCAGGCAGGTAATAGAGAAGAGCCATCAAGGTGCAATAAATTCAAGCAGCTGCCTCGTCAGGCTCATTTGAATTCCTTTAGTCCCAGCACATTTCTAAAACTCCCTTCAGAAAGAATACAGTTATGAAATTACTTTGCACTTCTTCTTCCTGACCAGAGACAGCCAGCAGGAGCTCACAGGCTGTGCGTGGTGAGAGGGGTGGGGAAGAGAAAAAAAAAAATTCAATTATTTTGATATTTACGTCAAGCAGGATGGAGCTCTCCTGTCACCATGATCTGGTGGAAACATAAACTCTTGGTTTGGTTACTCCTTTAATTTCACAATGGGTGGGATCCTCCTGTCAGTGAAGACAACAGGAATTTCCACTGTGATAGCCGTGGCTGTCAACCTGTGCGTTGGAGATCATTCCTTTACTCTGGGAGGTGTCTCATTTGTGTTAAATAAAATTAATAGTGTTTTTTGTTGGGGTTCTTTAATAGGTGTTTCCAAAACACAGCTCCAATCTCTTCGATTCCAACCGCTAAGTATTGACATGCTTGCAAAAATGGCGTGTGGGTGACAGACTGGAAGAGCATTTAAAAACAAAATGTGGAAATATTCTAACCTCGTCATTGAACCAGCTGACACAACAAAAAACTCCATGTCTTTTCTTACAGATTGGGTGGGTTGTTTTGGTTTTTTTTTACCTGCATGCTACACACACATTAATTTATTTGGTTTTTGTTATATAATTTATTTCTTTTTTTCAGTATTCCTGCATTGCATTCCTCCAGCTTTCCCCGGGCCCCCCTCAGAGGCAGACACAGCCCAGCACTGGTACCACAGTCTCACCTTTGCTCTCCTGGCTTCTCCTCAGAACCATCATCACGTGGGACCTGCCCTGCCCTGGCTAAGGAGCCACCAACTGCAGAAATAAAAAAAAAATCATGTGGTAACTTCAGAGCTGTGATAAAATTCTTCTCTCTCCCAACACTCTTGCAAGCTATCTGAAAGTATTGCCATTTTGGAGATTAAAGGTTTTACAGTTACATGATTAAACCCAAAGTGAAAGATCAGTAGGGGGGGAAAAAAATCTGAATTCTCCTCAGCCTGTTAAATTCAGCATTTCAAGAGTTGTCATACTCTTCCTTCTTGCACTTAAAGGCCCCAAGTACCCTCCATCCCCAGCTTGGTTAAATGAAAGTATGGCCAGCCAAAGAACCCCCCAAAAATGGCCTGTCTATCCTTTCTGGTCTTTCCTTCAGAGCACTTTCTATTTCCCTGTACAGCAGGATATCAAACGATATTTTTATTCGTTTTTGAATTTCAGCTTTATATCATTATTCCTTACATTAAATCTGGCATGCATTTTTATTCAAAGCATCAACTTTCATCTGTATTCCATTTATGTTTTGACAAGGCTGAGGTTATTACTTTCTCCTACTTTTCTGCCTGATTATTAGGCTTACATGACTTACACAGATATTTATCAGCCAAGCTGAAGGAGCTACTCAGCCTCTTGTTAGGCATCTGCATTGCTGTTTCCTGTGCTGACTTATAGGTAATAGAATTACATTAAGGCTCCAGCACTGTTTATTGTGTTTGATCAAATTTGTTTACAAATGGAAATATTGCATTCGAGCCGCATTAAGACACATCATCTCCAGAGATCTGCAGATATTATTTACTCATAGGGAAGCTTTCTGAACATATTAATGGTTACTCAGATCTTCCAGGTACCAATTTTCCTTAATGCTTTAGAGACAATAGATGGCATATATCCCATTCAATTGGGATGTATTCCCTATATCAATGGATGGAGAGCACAGCAGCCTTTTCCAGGGCTGCATTTCTGGCAAAGACAAGCGCACTGCTAGTGTCAGCCTCCAGTTCAGCTTAAATTAAAGCATAACTATCCTGATTCCACACTATAGCTTTGTTATAAAACAGCAATTAGCGATGATAAAGGTAACAAAGCATGAATTAAAACAAAGCTGCGTAAAAACATTGCCCTCACATAGTATGACTACACAGTTGTGCTTCAAGAAACCATGAATTATTTATCTCACAAGCAAGAGCATTTAATTGTCCCATCAAACCAATGTGGAAAATGACAGAAGTGCAGTAAGAGAGGAATATCATGTGAATGTAAAAAAATATGCAATTATTTGAATCCAGGCCATGTGACTGATGTCATATGAAGCAGTGACAGCTTTGAGTGCAGATCAGATTCCCACAGAAGCCCATGACTATTCCACATTAAAACCCTCACCTTTATAACTGTGCATGTAACAGATTTGGGGGATGTGATGGAATTATGCAGATTGTATTTAGAAGATTTAGACCAGTGAGTGCTGTCTTACACAGCCTTACCCTCCAAATCACACAATCCTATTTTTTCCTGAGAATATCTTCTAGCTGAAAGCATTTTCTGCATATACAACTCTTGCAACAACCAGCTATATTTAACAGCAATGAGACCACTAGGTTTGAGCACAGAATATTACTTACCCTCTGTTTTCTGCACATCTCTATCTATTTATTAATACTAACACCCCCAAAAAATAACCAAGCAAGCAAATGAACAAGAAAAACTCATCCAAAGAAAAGAGATTACAGAGAAGTGTTAGAGTTTTGTTTCCCTTTCCAGAATAAAGACATCTTGTGTTATCTCCTTCCCATATAAGCTTTACAATAGCTGCTTCAGGAGAAGTCAAATCAACTGATTAGTGTTGTTCTGTCTCCACAAAATAGATCAAAACCGTGAATAATAAAAGCCGCTGTTCATTTCCCAGTGTGAAGTTACTACCAAGGATGTAGCTGTGCCTGAAAAAGGTAAGCAGGGAGGTACTCTTTACTTGCTCACTGACTTGGAAAAATACTAATGAAATTACTTCTTTTTAAAGAGAAAAAAACATTGAGGCTTTTTTTTTAGTCTGTTAGCAACTGGTGCTACATTGCATTTTCTGCAGAATGCATGGCAGTGTGTCCTTGCAGAGCTATAAAAGAAAGTTGCTTGTATAACCCAGAAAGGAGGCAATTTACTGAAATTAGGTAATTCACCTCTTGGGAAAATTGCTCTGTGCTCTCCCTGGAAAACCCCACAGCATCTCTGAGGGAAGGCAGGGCACTCTCTGCCTTGTGCTGCTCATCAGCCACACTGCAGGCACTGCAGTTCATTTGGAGACTGCAGCCCTGGTTCCGTGCCTGAGGTGTTTTGGTTTTCTGAAATTCTTTTCCTAGGGAATTTTCTGTAAACAGGAGAGATGTTTTTGGAACTGTACCTGTGTTATTCATTCCTTTTCCTAGGGGGGACTTCTTGATGTCCCTCTGGTCTGACCAATGTGAGTGAAGAGGTTTTGCCTTTGTGTCACCAATCAAATCGGTCTGTGTAAAATAGTGTAAAAAGGAGACACACCCCAAAAATAGAGGAGTCATTTTCAGCCTTCTGAATCTCAGAGTCTGTGTCGTTGTGGTGTAAAACAGCGTCAGAAGACCTGTCAGAGAGCTGAAGCAAATCTCACAGCTCTGGGCCACTCCTGAGTGCAGATAACACAGCCAGGTCACAGGCAGGACATCCCCAAGTGACCAGGGAGGAAAGGATGTCTTAGGGGCCTGTGCATAAAGGATCTTCTTCTGACTAGAAACGCAAAGATTTTACAGCAGTTATTGGCAGACCTCAAACCAAATGATTTCCAAGTGGAAAATCCCTTTTTGTGTTTTCTTTGGCTTTGCCTCTCCTTCTGCCAAAGCTGAACTTTTTTTCTTGCAGAAAATCTCGCAGTTTTGAGTTCCGTTGCTAGACTGAGAGCTATTTGTAACATTGTCCTTCCCAGAGATTGCTTCCAAACTCCATCTGCTCCTTGGCTCCCTCCCAGCAGGCACAGCCCCAGCCTTGGGAGAACAAGGAGAGGGGTTAGCACAGACAGCCCCCAGGGCACACCAGGGCTGCAGGTGGGTGTGGGACTGCATCCCAGGAAAACCCTTGGGGTTTGAGTGTCAAACACCTCTGCAGCCTCAGAGTGATGCTTTAACTTTTTAGCTGTGATGTATTTCAGGTTCTGTGCTGCCCAGGGGTGCAGTTCTGAGCTCACAGTCAGTGTCACTCAGCTCTGCACACAGCAGGGACACAAAACAAATCCTTTTCCTGCTGCATACCAAGGACAACTGGGACAAGTGTTCAGGCCCAAAAGCACAAACAAGGGTGGCTGGAGGGAGGAACAAGAAGGATGGGACCTCACAGCCTGGAGCTGGAATTGGACAATTAAACCCCAAGATGCAAATAAACCAAAACTTATCAAAGTGTGAGACCTGGTGACCGTTTGTCCATTTTGTGACCATTTTGGGTCCACCTTGGGTGTAGCCCTGGCCAGGCTCTTGTCCTGCCCAAGGTGGATCCTTAAAGGCCTTTTAATAAATCTCTGCTTTATTCTCTGGCTCTGTCCAGTCTCTGTTCCAGGTCAGCCTTCCCAAGGCATCAAGAGGAGCAGCACTGCTGGGCAGCAGCCAGGATCCTCCAGCTCTGTGGGCAAGAGGAGAAATGGGACAGACTTACAGGGGACACTTCAAACCCTCCTGACTCTTCCAATGAGATTTAAGCCCAGTGTTGAGGTGCAGCTCCAGCTTTCTGTTACTGACATCTCCAATGTGCCATTATTATTAATAACACCTTCAGACTCTTATTTTAAACACTGCACAACAATAGAATAATTTGTCTGACCAGCAGCCCACTCCCCTCTTGGTTTTGAACAGTCCATCTCCCTTCTGAAAACAGTCCTTCTACTTCACTTTAAAAACAAAGCTAGAAGTCATTCTGAAAAAGTTGATGAATGTTTACTTTTTAGTAACATACTGCATTTCCATAATTCTTACCTTTTTCTGACTGAATGGTAACAGCAGGTATTGCAACTGCAAGTTCTTCCCAAGAAGCAAAATCTGTTCAGATTTACGTTCCCCATCACTCAGGCACTTTTCCCAGGGAGGCAAAGTCCATTTCCAGTTTTCAAGGTGATCACTGCCTCCATGGTTAGTTATGCTTCCTCTGACAGAATTTCTGCCTCTGGACAGAATTTCAAGGCAGTATAAACACGAGTGAAGAGCATTTGAGAATATAATTTTCACTCCTGTGAGGATGCTTTCAAAAATTATCAGCTTAGTATCCCCAAACTGTAATTTGATTTGCAAAGGAAAATGCATTCTTATATGGATGCTTTGCATATCTTATAACCCGTGTTGCATAAAGCTGCATTCTGTGCTCCCCGGGTGTAGAAAATCAAAATAACACTGATGGCACGGTATTGACAGAAATATTTTCATGTTGAAAGCAAAAATAATTTTGATCCAAGGTGCCTGCCGTATACAGCACCAGTTATACGTATGCCAGATATGGAATTCATTCAGAATTATTTTGCTTCTCAAGTCTTACCTTTACATTGAGGACAATTTCCTTTCCGTCCTGATATGAGTTTAAATTTGAAATTCTCACTTCATAAGCACAGGCTTATATTTCAAATATTTCATTCTGCCAGTTCAGAATCTGTCCCGTGTCCTGTGGCAGACTATTTGACTTTTCAGTGTCGGCACAAACGACTACCCATTAGAGGATTTAAAAATCTTAATATTGTCATCACTCAAGTGTTTTCCACGTTCATCTACGTCTCACTTAAGTTTGGAGGGTGAAGCAGGTTTTAGCATAGCGGTGATAGCAGCTCTCTACAAGGCAAGCAAAATGAATGTCATTTATCCCCCCTCAGGCTTCAGCAGAACCTGAAGGGTTCCACTAAGAGCAAAATTAACTGGTCTGGGTTTTGAGAGCTCCACATGCTCTGCTTCACATCTGTGCAGCTCCAGAATTTTGGGAGAGGTTTAAACAGTCCCAGGAGCTAATTTCTTTTTCCTGCCAGGCATTATGAACACTTGATTGCCTCACTTCCTCAACAGTACTGGATTGATCCTCATAGCCTGCAGCTTGTACAAGTTCTTGGGCTTCCCATCTTTGGAATCAGAGAATCAGATGGGTGGGAAAAGACCCCTGAGAGCACTGAGTCCAAGCTGTGACCCAACAGCACCCACATGGCACTGAGGGCCGTGTCCAGGCTCTCCTTAAACACCTCCGGGGACAGTGACTCCATTGTCTAATCACAGAAAAGCTGCACAAAACAGCTCCAGTTATAACAAGTGGCACAAATTAAAAAACAGTTAAAGCCTCGAAGATTATTCAGCTTAACATGACAATTCCTATAGGAATAATTTTCCATTGACACCCCATCTTTTAAGAGGTGGATTTCTTAATATTAGATGTGAGACTTCCCTCTTCAGAAATAAATGATGTGTTGTACATTAGGACAACTGGGTACAGTTCTACTCAATCTTTTTCTTTGTAAAGTTTTGGAAGCACTTGTGCCTGGAAAACCACATCCCCAAGTGTTTAAAGAGCTGACAACACTGTCTTTGAAAATTTGTGAAGGGTTTTAGAGAGTAAAAGGACCATAAAAGTGTAAATGCAGCATCTATCTTCAGAACTGGTGAAGAGACAGAGCACTCAGATAGGTGTCCTGTAGAACCTGTGTAGTCCACAGTGTGAAGGCCTTGAGAATTATGTTTCTGATCTCTAATAACACACAAACCTCTGCTAAGGCTTCTCCAAAACTTGAGGGAAGTGTTCTGTCTCTCTCCCACTTGGATTTTCTGGTCTCTAATAAATACTGTGACCTCAATTGCAGCCTTCCTCTCAAAGACAATTTGTAGCCCCTCTGGAGAACGGACTATCATGTTACTCTATTAGAATACAGAAGTCACCCTCCTCTAGTCAACTCATTTGTATGGCATGTGGGTATTTAATATCTTTAAGAGCATTCAACAGCTTACGAGAAGTCTGCCAAGAGGTCAAGGAGTTATTAGAATACAGACAGCCATATTCACGCTGAGGAGGATCACATGCATTTAATTTCATTATGAGCAGAAGCAAAACCCCAAAGCTTTCTCATGTCAGGCAAAGGAATTAAGATCTGAGCATATACCCAGCCACTTCTGCCTCACCCTTGCTGTTTGAAGCAGCCTGCAGAAACAGATTCACACTCGTGATACATCAAAAATATAGATCAGCCCTGCTCCCTCTGCTCCTTACTAGACCAAACCACCTAATTCTGGTTAATGTAATACTTCTTCAAAACATTTTAGAGGAACTGAACCATTTTCTATTTTAGATGAGGAAAACTTTTTCAACACAGATCAAATGGCCCAAAAAGTCTTTTGATTTGGGGTCAGTCAAAACTTGTGTTCTGTTTCACTTACAAAGACACAGTATTTCTAAGTTCCCATAATTAAGAACATTTTGGGGCAACAAGGTCTAGATCTTCATGAAAATAAATTCCATAATATGCACTGCAGCCAGAGTAAATAACAAAACCAAAGGCATTCAGTTCCAGTGGCTCATCTGTTTTCACCCCAAATAGGTAAAGACATGATGTTTCAGAGCATAAAAATCTCTTCTCTACTTCATGATCTACAAGAGGGATGCTGAAGAACTTGTCCCTTAATAAAGCATGCAGCCTTAGAAACAACCTGATGGAAATTAAGAATGATTTCCCATCTACCTTTACCCTCTCTGAACAGTTAAAGGTGCAGGGGGCTCCTTGGCAGCCAAGCAGCCCTTGCACTGACAAGGTTAAACCCCTGCACATCCAGCATTAATCCCTGGGGTGACAGAGCCAAAGGGCTGGGCCAAGTTCCCCAAAGCCCTGTGATGCTCTGAGGCACAGCACTCCGAGGGCTGAAGCCAGACAAGCCTTCTCAGTCATATTCACAACCTCATTTATCTATTTCCTGCAGGCTTGGAGCGCTCGCAGACCGCGTTCACTATGTGTCACCCAGAAAAAAAAAAAAAAAACAAAAAAAAAACATATCCGACTGTGATTTAACTTTTAAATTAGTTAAGTTTTCTCTTCCTGGAACATCTGCTTTTGTGATGCTTCCCATGTGCCACAGGGTGCTGTAGCAGTAATGTATAGTTACAAGTGGACTGCACTTGACAGCCATTAATACTAAATGACATTTAGAGCCGTGCTGATGCACAGGGGGCCCTGCTCCCTTTCTGCATCTTTTTCATGAGGATAACACAAGGCAGCAGCAAAGGGGAAAGCTGCAAAAATCCAGTTCACAGGTTCAGCTGACGGACAGGGAGTCATACCCAGAAGGATGAGCTTCCCCTCCCTTAAATAAACAGAGTAAGAAAATTCAGTGTAATAGACAAAGCAACGAATGCAATTGTGTCTGTACTTCCCACAGCCTGCCACCAAATGTTACTTGAAAATATAAATCCAGGATGACTTGTCTTGAATGCAGCAGATAAGGGAAGCAAACAAGGAGCAGTAACAGCAGTACACAAACTGGTGAAGGGCAGCAAAGGAGAAACAAAACTGTGTGGGGATAACAGAGAAATCTGCTTGGCCACTTCACATATTCAGAAGGTAGATGTCCTGAGGACCATTTGGCAGTTTGCATCTGTTTTGCCTGTAGAAAAAACTGGAATATTCCTCTTCAAAAATATTCAGAGCAAAAGGGGTTGGTTGTCTTTCCACCGGCAGTTCAGGTGGTTGTGGGCATCTGACTTCATGCTAATGTTTTTACAAAAGTCCTGGATGAAAATTTTGCAGAAGCATACAGTCCTGGGAAACACTAAGTTCCAAACCATATCGAAACAAAGGTGCTGGGATGAAGAAATGGACTCAAATTCACTCCATGAGGGAAAGTCTAAAGGGCACAGATCATACATCAGGTCAGAGAGTTGTGCTCCAGTACCAGCAGAGTGACCAGCATCCCTTATTCACATTCATCCCAGAGCACTGTGCATAAATATTTTACAATTCACCTGATCATATTTACTGTAAGAATTTTAAATGTGTAGCTGGGATGTACATTTCTTCACCAGCATGGGAGTAGTGTTTTTCTGGAAAAAAAAAAACAAAACCCAAACAAACCCAAAGAACAAACAAACAAAAAATCATTGCTATCAATCCTGTCTTCAGTAGCTACCTGGTGAAACTCTATAAAAATTGTGAATTAAATACCCAGAATGGTATGGTGAAACAAAATTAAAGTGCTGTTATTTTGGTGCTGGACATGACACAGGATTTACAATTCCACTGACCTCTAAGTAAGAAAAAAACATGAGATAGAGAAGACAAAGGAAACTAAACCTCTGGTAAAAATCTGGGGTTTTTTCTGAAATTCTCCTGGGAGATCCTTAGATGATGGCAGCAGCTGAAACAACCACTGATGCCCTGATGTCAGAGGCTCGAGGGAATGGTTGCACTGAAAATACAATAAAGAGGTTTTAATCAGCCTTCAGTAAAGAAATGCTGTGGACAGGCTCCTCTCTTTCTGAATGGAGGAATTTTACAGAATTATCCCTTTCTCCTCATGCAAAGGAACAAGGTTTCCCTTGATTTGTACAATGAGACAGCACAGAGCCACATCCAAAGTGGGTTTCAGATGAACCCTGCCAAGGCAGGGATGCACCTTGGCAAGCAGGATCCCGGGGACAGCCCTGGCCACGGCTCGTCCTCGTGTCACAGCAGTGCCAGCAGGCACCAGAGCCAGGGAGCTCCAGCAACACTGAGGGAACCAGTGGGGATAGTTCCAATTAAGGTACAAACAGCCCTGCTGAGTTTATTTCACTCTTGGAACTTCACACGTGTGCTGGAGCTGTGGCCAACTCACTCCTCTGTTCTGAGAGTAACAAAGAGCCTGTCTCCATTTCCTATTCCCATTTAAAATGACAAACATGTGGCAAAGCTGATCCCATCAGGAAGATAATAGCTCAGAAAATCAGATTTTGGTGGTTTTTTTCCCCCCCTTTTGGGAATAATGGGAAGCTTTTACTACATGCACTGTAATTTAACTATTACTTCCATGTCTTTTTAGGAAAGCATTAAAGTGTGGGGATGTACAAACCAGAGCTATTAACTTATTTGATGACTTGACTCAGTTATTCTATTAGCATACCTGATGACTAATATTAAGAATTCCAATAGAGATCAGGACTGCAGCTGGTAAATCGAAAATCTCAGTGTTTGCTTTGCTTGAAAGAAATTATATACATCTATATATGTATATATCTATATATCTACATCTATATGCATATATATTGATATCCAAAGAAAGTGACTGAACAAGTGCACTGGAGGATTCATTTCCAGCAGATTTTTTGCATAGGTGGTGAGAGCAATGGAAAAGCAACATGACCACCCTTGAAAACTAAAGTCATTTAAAAATACCTGTGGCTACAGTACTATCTGTCACCATTCTTACTAATGGCAGTAATTAGGTATTTAGTTTAATTATTATTATTTATTAAGTAATAAGTATTTAAGCAGTATTTAGTTGCCTTCCAGGAATTCCAAGTGACTCTTCTGGAGACCAAACATCACCTGTGTGCACGCTGGGCACAGGCACACCCACACAGATATGAATCAAACTGGCACAGAAACACTCCCTAGGGCACTGCAGAGGTGCCTGAATGCAGCAGCACAAAAGCAGCACAGAATTGGGTGTGGCTCTGCCATTTTTTGGTACTGCAGAGACTTCTGCAGTGCTCTGGAGCTGCACCAACTTGGGCTGGGATGAGCTTCATCCCAGGAGTTACAGCAGCTGTCCATGCCTAGGATGGAGATTATCTGCACTGTTGTTTTTATGAAACCTCAGGCTCGGATTCCGTGTCCACTGTTGGGTACATAATGCATGAGGGATGCTTGCAGCGTGCCATGCCTTGGAATGAAGAGCAAGGAAGCAGCTCAGGCAGGCAGAGTGTTCTCTCCTAGCAAAAATTCCGAGAGAAAACTGCAGACAGCATTGTTCTGCTCAGAAAGAACTTCCCCCCTAAACCTCATCAGCTGCTCACATCATAACTGTTCTGAAATCACAACTGGCAGCCCTCCCTGCCAAGGCTTTTGTTTGATAAAGGTCAGTAAAATTTAAGAGTGCTACGATGTTTATCTTAAAATAGCAATTCACTCCTGGAACGGGAATTTACAGGAGGAATTCTGCCAAAACACTTGCACTTGAAGTTTATGCTGATTCATCCAGCTGAAAGTTTGGCCACTGGCTGGGGAAGTGGCACACCAGACAACACATAAAGGATGATGAATGCAAAGAGGACACGCAGGAAATAAAGGCTGGAAGAACTCCAAGCACCTCCTCAGGCAGCAGAGTGTGCAATCACCGCCACTCACAACAACTTAGACACAGCTGCTGGTGCCCAAAGTTGAGACGTTCTTCATGTAATCAATACATAATGACAGACAGAGAGCATCTAACTGGAAAGTCAAGCACGGATAACCAAGCAGCATCTGGTCCACACAAATTATCACAGGGCTGGACAGAGGAAAAGGAATCAAGGCCAGAATAAAAAGTCTCTGATCTGTGCACAGCCGTTACAGGTGTGACAGTGTCACCTCAGGTCACCCAGAGAGCAGGAATAAGGAAAGCAGGGCAGTGGTTTGCAACCACCCATCCTTCAGACAGAGAACAAACAGCAGCTCAGCGTTTGCTGGCCACAGCAGCATCCTCAAATGCCTCCCTCTCCTTCCTCCAGCAGGCAGGCCCTGCAGATATTTGGCACTGGGCAGGGAGGCAGAGGGAGCTCAGCAGGTTTTGTCCTTCTGCACAGCTGAGTGGCAGATCTCAACTACATGAGTCTTGTACCTCATCCCAGAATTTGCCCAAAGTAATTTTTTTTTATTATTCTTCTTAATGTGCACGTTCACAAATACACACAGTTTTCATCTCTTAGCTCTCCTCCCTTAAGTATTCAAAGATCCAGGAGGGGTTTTTGGGGTGCTGCCCAATTAAAAAATAGCTACATTTCTTTACGAACAGCTCAAGGATCCCAGGGATGCCTTTGGGTTTTTTTTGTTGTTGGTGGTGGTGGTGGTTTTTTGTTTGTTTGTTTGTTTTGTTTTTAATTTTTTTGTTTTTTTAATTTTTTTTCAGTTTGCACTGGGCCAATTATGGTGAAAGGTGATGAGCACACCCAGGGGGACAGGCACAGAAGCAGGTCACCCTGCAGCAGCCCCAAGGATGCAGAAAGCCACGCCAGCAGCAGCTCTCAGAGAGTCATTTACAGCACACTCCTCTCTGGCTGGCTCCAGGGGAATAAAAACCTTCGGAGTTAGTGCCTGCCTGGGAGGTCAGTGTGCTGTAAATTCACGTCCCACCTGGTGCTGCAGTCACTTCTACGTGTGTGGAGCTCCAGGCTGAATTAATGGCTACAGCCCTGCCTGAGCTAAACAAGCTGCTGCTCCCCAGTTCAGGGGGTGCTTCTCTTTCACTTCAGTTTGTTCAAGCCTTTTGATTGTAAATTCCTTTGGGCAGGGAGTGTCATATTTACACAGAGAGAGTCTGCTTGTGGGAGGATTTTGTAGCTGCTGCTGAAAGAATAGTAAACATGAGAAGCAGAACTGGCAGAACAAAAGCTTAACAAAAACACGAATCACCACAATTTCCAATTCCAAAGAATCTAACTAGGGTAAGGCAAATGTTTCGAGGATTTAGTCAAAACAGCTCTTCAAAACCTGGAAATGTGGGGTGCCTACACTTCATAAACCAACAGAACATTTCCTTTTGTTTGCAATCCTTCATTAGAAAACCCCAAGGTGCCAATGGGGCACCAAAGCCAATGCCCTGTGAAACCCAAAAACAAATTTATGATCTTGCTAGACTGCATCTGAAAACAAAAGAGTCATACAACTCAAAACTGCAGGGCAAAACACAAAACAGGAAGATCCTCTGAATACAAATCCCTCCCTGGGTACCTGCTAGGCTTGGGCACCTGTAACCTGCAGCCAAGGCACCTCTGCCTGCAGAATGCAGCAACTGCAGTGCTGTGAAAGAGCTGAACATGTGGGACACTGCAGGGGCAGGGTGAGAGCACTCTCTGTGGTAAATTATTATGGTAACATACAAATGATGCCTGAAGTTTGAGCTTTCATGTATTTCAGGTTCTGTGCTGCCCAGGGGTGCAGCTCTGAGCTCACAGTCAGTGTCACTCAGCTCTGCACACAGCAGGGACACAAAACAAATCCTTCTCCTGCTGCACACCAAGGACAACTTTCAGCCCCAAAAGCACAAACAAGGGTGGGCTGGAGGGAGGAACAAGAAGGATGGGACCTCACAATCTGAAGCTGGAATTGGACAATTAAACCCCAAGATGCAAACGGACCAAAACTTATCAAAGTGTGAGACCTGGTGACCATTTGTCCATTTTGTGACCATTTTGGATCCACCTTGGGTGTAGCCCTGGCCAGGCTCTTGTCCTGCCCAAGGTGGATCCTTAAAGGCCTTTCAATAAATCTCTACTTTATTCCCTGGCTCTGTCCAGTCTCTGCTCCAGGTCAGCCTTCCCAATGCATCACAACTACAATTATTACTTTACTTACCAGCTTTAATGCAGATGCTTCTACACATACACAGCAATGGAAAGGGGGAGCTGCACACGGCCTCAGTGTGAAATGCACCGTGACTGTGAGTGATGAGCTGCTTCATCTCCCTGCCCACAGACAGTAGTGATGGATTAATTGTTACCTTATTTATTATTTACATTGAAATAATGGCCTGAGACCAAATCCATATTGTTTTCTGCTAGCCTAGACATTCCTTGTGAACGTGCCTTTAGCAGACTTGTGCATTTAGTAAAATGTTTAATGTGAAATTAAAAAAGAGCTGAGAATGGCTGGGACCTCAGACACTGAACCCAGTGTCTACGCTGCTTCCAGGATCACCTTCCTCCTCTCTGCCCTTGCCACCTGCCAAGAACCATCTGACAGCTCTCATTTCCATGCCCCCATCTCCCTGGGGCATGGCTTATCTCTTGATTCCTCACACAGCACCAGTTTGTGCCCGTGGCCAGGGGACCACAAAGCCCCACAGGAGCCACCAAATGCAGTGTGATCACCCTGCACAGGCACTTGAAGAGTTAACAGCTTTTCCCGAGGCTAAACCCAAGGTTTGAGGCACTCTTGATCATTAAGCTACAGGATTTTTAATTCACTAACTATGTTTCTAGATGAAAAAAAAAAAATTAATTAGCTTTGCATGGGGGCCACAGCCTAACAAATACACCAACAACTGTGCTGATAGGACAATGCAACAGCTACAGCCAGGGATTAAAGCGTTAGCAAAAACTAATGTTGAGTGAGAAAGGTTGCAGTAACTACTAGGTGTCCACAGTAAATCAAAGTCATTGGGAAAACTCAGACATATGTGGCAAGAGCTAATCTAATCATGCAGTGATTGGTTTGACAAGCAGCTTCTGATTATGGCTTATGCAAGTAAGAGGAAAAAAAGGGATATTGCTAAATTTATGAAACGAAGCCAGATGTATTTTGGTGCTTTCTTGAGTTGGCTGAAAGCATGCAACAGAAATGTTTCATGGGATCATATCTGTTTTCATGGCAGACTGTCAAAACACAGGTTTCATCTTGACTACTTTAAGACAGTTTCTTCTGAAATGTTGACATTTACATTTTATCTCAATTGGGCATTATGTCAAAAAAAAAAAAAATCACTTTGTTGCATGAAAAGTTAGGGTTTATTCCAGTATCTCTCTTTTGTGAAAAAACCAGTTTTGCAAGCTAATGGTATATAAAATCTGTTTTCCATATTTTGGAACATACACCTATTTAGTATTTTCTTTCTGAAAGTTATCAAGATACAAGTTTCAAGTCACTTGTTTGCTGACTTGGATATAAAAGTCATGTGTGGCCTCTTCAGGATCAGGGCTTTTGAAGCCTGTGCATGTTCAGGTGGTTGAATAAACTGGAACTGAAGTTAAAGGAAATATCCACTAAACTCCGGATGTTTCCACCTTTCAGCGAAGCAAAAGAGTTTTCAATGCAAATACTATTTTAAATTAGCATGGAAAAATCAGAATGAAGTATTATTTCTGGATTCAGGAACAAATTTAGATTAAACCTTGCTTCAGGACATATCAAGCATCTACTGATGCAAAATATTTTTTACCAAAAATGGCCACTGAATAAAGGGGGGAGGAGCTCATAGAAAAGCTTTTGTTTGGTCATAGTTATTATTCAAGAACGCTAAAATAAACTGATAATTACTTTTAGAATGGAAGCTAAGTTGCTGATGTACTTCAAAGGGGAGGGCAGTCAGGTGGAGCGCCTTTGACAACATTTCCCCCAAGCTCTGAGCACACGCTGCTAACAGTCTAATGAGGTGCCTCTCCAGTACGAGCTGCAGGTCAGGAAAATCCAGGATAAAAGTGACGATTCACTTTTTGAAAATCTGTGGGTCAGGGAAGAGGCACGACGTGACTAGGCAGCAACTTTGTGATGTTAATTCTGGCTGTGCTCCCGCCTCTCCCTCTCCAAAGTGGTGCATCGTCAATCTCCTCACACATCACTGATGACAGTAATTTGCTCGCCTGCTAGCAGATGAAAAAAGCTTTCTGTTATGAGATATATTTAATAAAATTTTCCCTCTCTCTCTCTCTCTCTCCCTCTTGGGCCCATTATTAGCAATACAAATGTGTTTATTACGGTGAAAAAGGTTGTGCCTCAAGCTGAGGGCTGTTGTCACTCTCACCCTCATTTGAAAGCCCTGCTGACAATACACCAGCTCAATACACCAAGGGAAGAATCTGTGTCACAGCTCCCAGCCTCAGGGTGCCCACCCACCCCAAAGGCCAGCACTCCTCCCTTTTCTCAGCTGGAAAATCCTCTGTGAAAATAACATCACATATTCCATCTTGTCCATATTTACTCTGGAAAAGTCTATGTCTCCATTAATATCATGTACAGGTTGTTATTTGTCCTGCCACATTAACCAAAAACTTTGTAGGTATAGACAATATATTTGTTCTAATTAAACAGTTCCCTCAATTTAAAAAAAAATAACTAAACTATCTTTATTTTCTCCCACAGAGAACATCTAGTACATTTGGCTAAAATATTGAGAGATGGTTACAGATGGTAAAATGCATTTCTGCATTTCAGTGCCCCAGTCACTCGGGTTTATTTGCATCTCTACGTTTTTGTTGGTTTTTCTTTTCTGAGGTGAAATGTCTCCTACTTCCCTCTCAGAGCAAATAAAAGTGTTTGAGGTCTCAAGGATCTCAAGAGTCAAGAAAACCATTTTCTACCAAACAACCCTCTCAATTGGCTCGAAATGAAATGTCAGCTGAAAAACCCCCCAGCAGAGCTTGGTGCTTCTCACTGACAGTATCATGAACAGAACTCACAGTGCTGCTGCTCTTTTCTTTACTTTTCCCCATCTATTTTCTCCACCTGTGTTCCAACCAGACAGTTTTTCCTCTGTGGATGTGGAAAGGAAAGAGCAAATCAAGGCCAAATTCAGTTGTTACCTCTGACAGCAGACCAAGAAAGCAAAATCTTTTCTTGAATTTGACTTTTACTTTGGCTCCCCATGCCAGCTGCACAAGTTGTTCTGTCCTGGTAGTTGTTGACAGTAGCTATAAAAAGCATAATATATTCATTTTCAAAATTGTACTTATAAATAACACTTCCATGACAGCTGGACCAGACATTTTCCTGTCCTAAATGTGGTGTTCTTAGGGAGGAACAGGAGAAAGGAGAGAGAAAAACAGGCACTTTTTGGCACTGCAGCTCTACTTTTATCTTGTTCACTCCCTAACCCTCTTTCTCTCATTCAAAATTAAATGATAAAAAGGATTACATACAGCAACACCATTAAATGAAAAGATGACCATCATCTTGGCAAAAGAAGAAAGAAATTTCATGAGTGATTTTTTAAAATGAAAGACAACAGAACTTATCTTGTCAACAATTGGTCAGGAGCTACTTTTGCTTATGCTTGTATTTTTTAAAACAAAAAGGAGTGGAGTTTGGGTATTATTAAAGAAAGAGGGGCCTTGACAACAAATTCAGAAGAAATACACATTTCACAGGCATATGCCAGTTCTAATGAAGAAGGGTAAGGAAATCTCTGGGTAAGGAAGTCTCTGGCAGCAGACAGATCAACATATGGAAAGGGGAAAAAAAAAAAAAAACTAAACCAAAGCAAACAAAAATAAAACTCCACAATTAAAATAATTAACAATGAAAGAAGGAAACCAGATTCAAATCTCTGCTTGTCTAGAGATTGTAAATTTCCTACAGAGCTTCTTAAAGCATTGCTTTCTCACTCACTCCCATGAAAAATGTAGGTCTTAGTTCATTCTCGCTTTAGGATGGAAATGTCAACACCCTGCAGATTGGAAGAGATCATCTCACCCAGCCTGTGGCAGCCAGACCCAGCGTGTGCCATGGAGCTGATTATTGGAGCCACTTGAGTGGCAAAGCGTATTTCCCCTCCCCAGAGGGCTGGACCCACCAGCTGATGGTTTATATTCCATTTCTGTGTGACAGGGATCAGCCCCTTCCCCTCCAAACCTACAGAGAAGCCCCTGGAAAGGTGGTAACAGCTCCATGGCTGGCACATTTCTTCTCACTTCCCTGCATCTGATGGCTCAGCTTTTAACACTGGCAGCCTCACGGGAGGTGATGGGAATCTCTTTAATATTCTGCAGGATTCCAGCTCATGACAACTCTTTGTTCGAGGTCCGTGGAAGGAGGCATTCGGAGGCCTCACAAAAAGGCAAATGCAGCAACACAGGAAACAGGGAGGGGATGATGCACTCTCCCTGGAGCAGCGGCCCCTGGCTCTGAGCATCACGTTCCCAGCTGCTGCAGAATGATCAAGGAGCAGGGATAGGAAGCAGATCGCTTTTTGTCTGCAGGAGGCCAGGAGATTAGCTGCTGCGCCTTCTGTAAGAGCCACTGTAATTGTGGGCTTGAGAAGGAGCCAATACATAACTTCATACAAGGATTAAACCAAATCCAACTGGTCTGGAAACTGAAGCAACATCAGCTGCTCCATGTCTCCGGTGGCACATTTAAGCACAAGCACACATGTCAAAGTGGTCTGTAAATATCCTGAGGCGTTTCCTTTGTTCCAGCAGAAGCCTCACATACACCTCCTGCATTTTAAGGTGCAGAATCATAATTAAGGCAATGAGGAGAAGGTTGCAATAAGTAAATGTTTATTTCCTCCTTGCCCTTACCACTGTTACTCAAGAGGGCGTTAGGTGAGCTAATTCATAATTTCAGTTTAAGTGCCATGAAGGGTGCATAGAGCCTCATTTACTTTAAATAAGTAAATAAACTAATGCAACCTCATTCATCTACTAACTGCCCTGAAATGATTGCTTTAATCCCCGTTGCAATATTTTACAATGCCTGCCTCCCACATGCTCAGAGCCTATTGGCAGGGGACTGCTGTTGTCACCTGAGCTGCTCGGTGCACTGCAGAGCACCAGAGACGTTGTCCTGCTGTCCCAAAAGCTGAACAAAATCACCAAATACAGCAGCAACACTAACTCAGCCCCATTCCAACCTCAAGGGCTGCAAGACAAACAATTACAAACGTTCAGCTACATATAACCAGCTAAATTCTTCACCACAGTGGGATCATTTTCCTTGTTCGAGGACCAGTGAATTACAAACTCTCTCACCTGGAGTCACAGGAGCTCAGCTTCTAAATTAAGTTTTCTCTCTGTGCTATGGAGCAGTAACCGTAATTTAGCAGGCTCAAATGTCAGCCCTGGAAACATTGCTCTGAATGCCTGTTTGCATGCTAAATGCAAGGTGTTTAATTTCCTGCCATCACAGAAACCTCTGCCTATGCTGGAATTATTGGCTCGTGCACCAAATCTCCTAATTAAGAGCAGGAAAGCCATCATAAAAATAATAATTCCTAAAATTAATAGAATGCCTCATGCTTGCAGCATCATGCAGATGTTAACCAAGTTACAAATTAATCCATGTAACGATTCAGTGAGGCACAGAGAAGCACCATTGCTCCGAAACAAATGGCAGAAAGCGAAAGCAGGGCAGAGAAGCTGGGTAAGAAAATATTGCTAATGTTGGCAGTAGGAGAGCAGTTCTACCTGAGTAATTCCAAAAGCTTGCTTTACAAAAGAAAAGGAAAAAGTAAAAAGTCAAGATGCCTGTGGCCCAGGCAGCCTGTGGCAATCATTCACCATTTGGAGGGCATTTCCCTCACTCACTGGCAACAATCTGAATCTTTACTGTTCTGACGCGCCTTGAAACACTAAAAAACACAATTTCTGCATTTCTGAAGCGAAGAAGAAGTTTTCCCACCAGGATTTTTAGGGGCAGCAGTGCATTCCCAGACCTGTGTGCTCTCCCACCTCGAGGGGAGGCAGGGAATAAATGAATTATGTGGGTGCAGCACTGACTGAGCTCACAGTGAGCAGCAGGCGTGTTCCAGAGTGAGGAGTTTTTGCACATCTTCTGTTCTTTTTGCACATCTTCTCACCATTCCAGACCTGGTGGAAAAGGCATCTGCCAGTGTTTACTCCCAACACACTTTCCCTATTTGCTCCCCCTCACGAATGGCAACACTTGTGACAGTTACCTAAACCCAAAAAGCTGTTTTGGTACTGCTCAGCAGTGCCCTGGCACTCAAAGGAACCATTTTTGCTCAAGGGGATATTTACTTCTTTCTGAAAAAAAAAAATAATCCCAGAGATAACCTTATATATTCATTCATGGCACACTCTACTTTCATGTCTTAGACCTTTAAAACAGAAGGATCAATAAGAGGTGGAGGGTTTTTACCCTCCAAGAAATTTATAAGCAGTAAATGATCACCCTTGGAGCACCCTAGTAAGAAAATAATGACTGTTCTTCCTTGTTACTTAGATGAGGAGTGACAGGAAGTTAAGAACATTTTCAAGAGTGCCTGGGTATATATATTTCAGTTGACTACCTGAAAGTTAAGCTTTCATTGCCTTAAACAGTCTCAGTTTTAAGGCAATGAACTTGACTTCAGACAGTCAACTGAACAGTTGCCAAAAAAACACGGTATAGAAAGCAGAGGAAAGGAATCAAACATTTCTGCCAAGATCAAAAGGCAAAAAACCCCACAAAAATTAAAGCTTTGGAAAGGAATGGACCCTTTTGAAACAATCTTCTGAAGAAATTTTCAAAATGTGGATGGAGGCAATGAAGGACTGAGGCAGTTCTGGCAGCCAGGAGTTACTACTCACTTTATTCTTGTAAAGGGGACCAAGGCAAACATAGCAGTTAAAAAAAAATTAAAATTATCTGTGGAAGCTAAAAATAATTCTGTGCTAAAGAGAACTCATGACACCACCGAGGTGCAGAGTCTTCACCCAGTGGAGGTGACAGAGAACACCATTCCTTGGCTGAGGACATGACAGTTTACCTATGGCAGCTCACCTGAGCTGTAAGCCTGACGAGCTGTCTTGTAAAATAATGTCATAGCACAGTTCCTTGGCATTCCCATAGGTATTTTATCAGTTTTATCTTTTTTTTTTATAATAAAACAAAAAAGAAGAAACTTGGATGTAGGCTGTCCCATGGGCTTACTTTTGTGGCACAGGGTGGAAAGGAGGAGGGGGAGAGGAAGAAATCATACTCTGTAAAAAAAAAAAAATGGAAACCCACTCAAAGCTATTTTAAGCATAACTTCTGTAAAAAGAATCATCTGAGCATCAATTCCTATTTAATACGAGTCTCATGATTCAAAAACAGATTGATAAGATAGACTTAAAGTACTTAATTTGGTAAATTTTAAAAGTTAAATGTCTTTGCCAGGTAAAATTGGGGTTCTTTATCCCAAATCTTCCCACCTGGATAAGTGAACAGATGCAGAAAGCATTTGTTTTTCTGACCAGGTTCAGTGGGGGAGTGTCTGGACCTCAACTTCTGTCTCTAAAAGTGATTTATACCCATTTCTCTCCCAAGTCCACAAGAATATCCTCTAAAACCCCACTGCAAACAACTGAATCTAAAAATAGTCGTTCTAGCCATATAAAGAGACAATATTTTTTTCTTTCTGGAAGAACCTGGTAATAAAATCATTACAGGACAAACAGTGCAGATTTCATTGTGGGAGCTTCACTTCATCACAGCAAAACCCACAGCCACAACAACACAACACAGCTGAAGCCTTACCAAATATAAACTGAGCCATCACAAATAGATATAAAGTTCAGTACAGAAATAACAGGGACGACACTGCAGAGAAAGGAACGCTGACAACACAGGCTTCTTTTATTCCCCTTTACATGTCCAAAATACTGAGCAGAAAAAGGAAGAGGTGATTCAAATTTTACCCCAAAAAAACCTTCCATTAGGGAGTAGGTTAAGAAAAGTGTGTTCCTCAGGGAAACAGGCAGAGAGACAGAAAAACTGAAATAACACGTTTATGACTTATGGCATGTAGATACAATTCATCAATTTTGAAACAGAGAAAATGCAAAATACAGAACAAAACTCTCAATGCCTTGGCAACAGCCATGAGGAGGGGATTATAAAGAGTGTCAAAGAAAGGCCTGAAGGACACCCCTGATACCTCCCAGAGGAGCACAGTAGGAATTAACAGTAGATTAAACTGCAGCTGCCTTGTGTTGACAGGCTGGAGTGCAGGGATGGGAGCAGAGCACAAATCAACATTGGGTGAATGTTTTAATAAAGCTAAATTGTTTTAATGAACACCATGGAACCCAAAATGCTGAGGAATGTGGATTATTATTTTTTTCTTCATTACGTGACTGTTTTATTCTGAATCAAGCACTTCACTTTGTTAAAGTAGCCATTAAAGAATGATATTTGCATTGTTTTACAGCCCCATAAAATTTTAAAAAGATACATATGCTCCTTAACAAGGTAACATCTCTAATAATCCTCTCACTGGGACTGACAAAAAGACGAGAACTTTACAATGGATACGAACCGAAGATGAAATACAGGATTAAAAATAAAATATAGAACAAGATTTATTTTTAATTAATTCACATGCCACCTCCACTGGGTTGATGTACGTGGGAGAGCTGCATTAAGCCTACGATGTTCTTACCCAGAAAAGAGTCAGATCTTAAAAAGTGCCTCTCTTAAGTAGGTAGGTAGGACAGGGTATCACTGAGAGTTGAGAGGACCTGCTCTATTTCAGACATTCACACTGAACTTCTCTTTTTAGACAAAAATAAGAACTCACACGTATCACTGCCTGCTAATTTTGTTGAAGCATGGAAAACAAATATGGGTAACAGTGGATGTGGAAAATTACATGGGCACACTGACCCAAAACAGGCTCAGAAAAGCTATTCAAAACAATTTGAAAAGTTTCACTGCAAACTCGCTCATCAGTCAGTCTCTCATACAAAGATTGAGTGTGAACAACTTTACATTCTTAAATAAATGTTTTCAAGCCTAAAAAAACCCACAACATGCATTATAGCATAGGTTCTAATCATTTACAATATGGAAGGATGGAGTGTGACTGGTTCTGGATGTGTACAGATGCACACTCACCTACATTTTTTAATTTTGGGGACTTCCCATCTATGACCTACCTTCAATATATGTAACCTTTATCACTCACAGGGGTTGGATAATACATTAACAACTGCTTTTCCACAGATTCACTAGATCAGGCAGGACTTTGCAAACGAGACAGATTATCCCAAAGCCTCAGTGAAGCTGCAGATTCTGTGGGCCAGATGGACACAGATGAGTGGTGGTGATCAGGCCAGAGGGACAGGGGTCAGATCTCACAGGATCTATCTTACCGCCTTGAATCCACCTTGTAAGGATGGGCAAAGTCTCACTAAATTTATTTAAAGAACTGACCTGATGCCTTAAGTTTTAGCTTCCATATTTTCAGGTTCTGTGCTGCCCAGGGGTGCAGTTCTGAGCTCACAGTCAGTGTCACTCAGCTCTGCACAGAGCAGGGACACAAATCAAATCCTTTTCCTGCTGCACACCAAGGACAACTTTCAGGCCCAAAAGCACAAACAAGGGTGGGCTGGAGGGAGGAACAAGAAGGATGGGACCTCACAACCTGGAGCTGGAATTGGACAATTCAACCCCAAGATGCAAATGGACCAAAACTTATCAAAGTGTGAGACCTGGTGACCATTTATCCATTTTGTGACCATTTTGGGTCCACCTTGGGTGCAGCCCTGGCCAGGCTCTCGTCCTGCCCAAGGTGGATCCTTAAAGGCCTTTGAATAAATATGTCCTTTATTCTTTGGCTCTGTGCAGTCTCTGTTCCAGCTCAGCCTTCCCAAGGCATCAGACCCATCAGCCAAAATGGAACCTGTATTAAAGGTGTGATGAGCGAGATCCACAGGGATGATGTGTAAAACACAGGGATGTGTCAGAAACTGTGAGGAAAATTAGGGAGATACATCTTGTGCTCTGAGATGCCATTGTTATTACAGCAGGTCAGGCACTGAGACAAATCCTAACAGCTCTACATGTGAGTCTGGCAGCACCACATCAAACAAACAGCGTGGGGAGAGCCACGCTTCTATACAATTACGCATCAAAATCGAAAACTCTTGCAAAAGGAGAAGCAGAGGTAAATGCATGAGCAATTGGAGGAGCCAGAGCAGAAACTGGCCCCAAGCCACAATGAAGTATTTTTTTTCACTTCAGAGCAGAGGGAAGCAGTGGGATGATGGAAGCACGATCTGTGTCTGGCAGCAGCATCTGCGCAGGCCGTGGGTTCCACTGGCCCGCCTGGCTACCACGGCTGAGCGCATGAATCACCAGCTCTCCCTCACCATTAAAGAGCTTCCAGGAATAAGTTCTGTTTGCTGATTTTCCAACAGTGTGGTGATGCCTTAAGTTTGAGCTTTCATGATTTTCAGATTCTGTGCTGCCCAGGGGTGCAGTTCTGGGCCTCACAGTCAGTGTCACTCAGCTCTGCACACAGCAGGGACACAAAACAAATCCTTTTCCTGCTGCACACCAAGGACAACTTTCAGGCCCAAAAGCACAAACAAGGGAGGAACAAGAAGGATGGGACCTCACAACCTGCAGCTGGAATTGGACAATTAAACCCCAAGATGCAAATGGACCAAAACTTATCAAAATGTGAGACCTGGTGACCGTTTGTCCATTTTGTGACCATTTTGGGTCCACCTTGGGTGTAGCCCTGGCCAGGCTCTTGTCCTGCCCAAGGTGGATCCTTAAAGGCCTTTTAATAAATATCTACTTTATTCTCTGGCTCTGTCCAGTCTCTGTTCCAGGTCAGCCTTCCCAAGGCATCAGTGGCACCAGAGCTTGGCCCAACAAACCATCAGTCACAGTGTGGCCTTTGCTGCAGAAAGCAAAGGTGGTGCCAGCTTTGACATTAGTGACACACAAATGACATTGTGAGCAGCATTAGGAGCACAGGTTTATTTTTGGGGAACTGGTCAGCTGCTATCAATTCTTTCAGAGTGTCAGTGGGCCTGAGATCCCCAGTGTAAATGGAAGGAAGTCACCCACAGGGGTGGCACTTGACCCTTTACCAGAGTGCAAATTGATGGATAGTAACAATTAGGTGTTAAAAAAAAAATTGTGGGAAGGTAAGAAGTCACCCACAGATTCCCTGTATCCACAAACATCTTTATACAAATTCCTTAAAGTGTAATACTTTTGTCTGTGATTTTATGGGAATATAATTTCTCTGCCTCTGCTTTTTTTTTTTTCCATTAGTTGTGTAGGTGCCTTCTGTTACATTCCAGACCACTGACTGAGAAACCCAGATGGATTTGGAGACTGCATGGTTCCTCCTAGTCCTGCCATACACAAGTTGAATGCTTCTTAATAATCCACACAGTTCTTTTGATGACAAATTTGGGAGAAATTTGGGCCAGATTTTTCATTTAGTTTTGCATGCCAAACATTTCACAGACTTCTTTTTCTGGGTGTGGGGGTGTGTAAAAATTGGCATTTTGAATTGAAAAATGCCTGCCACAAAATCCTAAAATAAGGGGGGAAAAAAGATGGTCAGAAACATCTCCTGCATTTGTCAGTTCCTTCAACCTCAGGAATTTGGTTTACAGTTTAAAAAAATTTATGTCTCATGGGTTCTGGTGTTTAATATTGATAGATTTGCTGGTTGACTAGAGGATACCTTCTAGCAGATGTCATTTTCAATGCTTCAAATTGACGGATTCTTATCCTTTGGTAGCAAGGCAGATTTTTACAGAGAAATCACAATCTTTTCATCAGTCACAGAAGCACTGTAGGGGCAGCATCCAGCAAATAATGGTTATGAGAAATAGGATCAGGTCTGTCAGTCCGGACACTGGGAGAGATGAGCTCCAAGTCACCCACCCACAAGCATAACTTCAGCCCTTCCAAAGGCATTTCAGCCTCGAGAGATCAAAATGCAGAGCTTGCAAGAGAGTGAAACTGAAACTCCAAGCTTCCCAGAGAAGAACCTTTCCTATTTTTATAAGTAAATTACTTACATTTCCCCTCAAGTTTTGCTGCTCAGTAACTCAGCTTGAGAAACAATCTTATTTTTGCCACGTGGTGTCTAGGAGGAAAGGTAGACAATTTGCATGAGTACAGGGTTTTTTCCACTCTAAAAACCATCATTTGAATTTCTCAATTTTATTTGCAGATTTGTATTGCAACGGAGAAAATTTTGCAAAAAGAAAATTACAACTAACATGACAAAGTCCTATGCTCTATTTAGGGACCAAAAGCATTTTCACGGAATGGTTTGGCTTGGAAGCGACCTTGCAGATCACGATGCCAGTCCCCCTGCCATGGGAGAGACAAAAAGGACAAAGTTTCTCTGTAGACATATTGGAAAGTGATACCTAAAGCTGCTGTTGGACTCCTTTGTTGTAGATTAACTCATTGATGCTAAATTGCTTCAGCTAAACCTCTCCACCATGAGCCATCAGGAATTTCTGAGTGTCAAGGCAGACACTTTTGCTTCGTTTATATAAAAGGAAAGATTTGGCTTTGTCAGCCAGAATGAGCAGGACAGTCAGCTGTGGAAAAATGCCAAGACTTTGCTATTAAAAGTTACCACGTAACACCAACTTTTGTTACCACAGGGTTTGCTGACATTTAACCACCACTCAGGATTTACAGATGTGAAAACTAAGGAGTGTAAGCGGGAGCCCTTTTCCTTTCCCTATTCCCTACATAACAATTCCTTTTTCTCTTTGGAAAACTGGAGGTCATGACCCTACTGTGGGGCAGAAAGAGTCATGAATTTCAGATGTAGCATGTAAGTAAGAACACTTCTCATCTAACTCCTTTCTTAATTGGCCACATTCTGCAGTTTGAGCCAGGTGATAAGTTCACGTTATGAAAGCTTTTGCCCAAGAACACGTTCCTATTTCTGCCTCCCTTCCAAGCACTTCTGAAGGCAAATCAAATGAGTCACAGGCTCAGATCCAGGCAGGTATACATTCACCACTGCTTGGAGAGAAGGGAACATCACCAGACAGGGACAGAATGTAATCCCTGCTGATAACATAAACAAACAGAAAGCACTCTGAGACACATCAGTTGTTTTGACAATAGCCACCACCGAGAGAACTGTGTGCTCCGTTGGTTTATTGCAGGATGAAGCCCTGCCATCTCACATGGGTGTGATGAAGCAAGGTGACAGATCAGCTCTGGGCTGTGTATTTAGCTATGAAGTTGGTGGATGTCTCTTCTACATGCATGACTGTAATAGACACATGAGAATAAAAATAGCTGTCTTACATGTATTCATGTCTATTGTCTGGGTTCTGAAACCCTGGAGGACAAATGTGAGTTGTCATCTCCTTTCTGTCCCCCGGGTCAAATGGCTTTGAGACAGTAATGACTACCAGAATTAACAGCCCTGGATTAGCTCAGGGATATGAATAAACTCAGTGGCAATGTTACAAGCCACAGCTTACAAAATAGATGTAGAAGACACCAGCAATTTGTGCCTTAAAAGCACAAAACGACCCTGAGGGATTTTACTTAAGAGTAGTTCCTACAGATTCTACAGAAAGGAAAAAAAAAGCAGGATGTCAGAAGAGATGACTGTGTAACCTTCCAAAGCAACACAACTTCCTATCTCTGCCACATTACTTACACACAAGAATGCAATTTTAACTTGATTTTAACTTGAACTTAGTCTATTTTAAGGAAATTCACCCAACAAGCAAGATTGTCTGAGGGGAACTTATGAGTTCCTCAGGTGAATTTTCCACTAATACCTAAATAGATCACATTTACCTCCTTCTGTTTATTCATTTCTTCATTTTAAGGTCAGAAGGCATTAAGCCTCTTACATTATGCAAACTGCAGCACAAACATGGGTATTTTCTCCAAAAGCGACTGATAAAAGTTTTGCCTTGTCTTGTTTTAACAAATGCTGTCCTGTGGTTGATTCACTTTGCACAAAGTTGGGACATTTGCAAGCACACAGCTCCTTAACATTCCTGTACAGCCATGCCACCATAGGAGCAGCAATAAATAATGTCACCCATCCAGCTCAACAGACCAGTGCTAGCAAGGTTATTTATTTCTGGGCAGTCAATCCTGAGGCTTTTTAATGCATTGTGACTCTTAAACTCATCAGTAGATTACCCTCTAGGCAGAGCAAATTAGAGAATCTGCTTGCCCTCTGTCATTGAAAGACCCAACCATTAACAGCAAAACAAATTCATAGCAAATTTAGCAAACTGGGCATTAACAGTAAAAGGAATTCAGGTTTCATAACAAGAAAGCATATTTATGCTCCACAGGGCAGGATATATTTAGTTAATTGTCAGTAAAATTGCCAACACTTAATGCCTGTAGTTTACTGAAGCTATTGGAGTTAAACTCATAGGTTTTTTTTGTTGTTGTTGTTTTGGGTTTGTTTTTTGTTGTTTTTTTTCTTCTGTAAATGAATAGGGTTTTTTCCCTCATCTAGATAATTTAACAGCTCTTTAAAGAATTTATTTATCCAGTGGTACGTGGCAATTTGAGATGAAGTGTGCAAACATTATATAAAAGCAGAAAGGGATAGTGTTAACGGATACACTTGGTTTTTTTTATTGCAGCTGAGTGATTCCACACAGTAAAGCTAACACACCAAAATTCTGTCCTGTCAGTACATGGTTGAAGAGTGTCAGAAATTTGACTAGTTAAGAAAAATGGCTTTGCTCCAGAGTGCCCACTGGCAGAGTTACTGTGTGCCAGAGCAGTTAAGGGCTCCGTTTTTCCTGGTCAAATAATTAATCATCATTTTCCTACTTTAACTGAAGGGTGTTCCCCTCATACCTAATATATGTATACCAGAATATCATATACATGGTATTTAACAGATTAAGTAGTTGGCATATATATACTTTATAAAAAAAAAACAGGGTTTATTTTATGCTTATCTATTCCAAAAAAGAATTAAATTAGTCAACAGAAAGAGTTCTAAAATTCACTTCAAACCCCAGTGAAGGCAACAAAAAGACTCTGCCCAGAGCAGATATAGACTGGGATAATCACTATAAATTTGAAATATCTCTCCTAAAAAGCACAGAAGCCTCTCCTCTGAGAAACCCAAGCTGTGTTTTTGCCTGCCCACAAACCAGTTCTCCATGTAGCTCCAGCTGTATTAAAGACAACTCTTAGCCAAAGACCTTCCCAACAACTGTCACTGTGAAGAAGATATCCACCATGGCCTCGAGATTTACCTTCGGTGTTTGACAAACCATTGATTTATAGAACTGGAAATAGGTTACCCTGGCACAGAATTGTTCCATGCAATGATCTATAAAACGAACACGGAAATATAACCCGGCAGCTGTCAGTCAGACAAGGACTTGGAAGATATGTCCTCTGACATAATTCAGTTCCAGATATCCCTGGCTTTTGTGGGGGTCAGTGAGGTCACTCACTGTTTAAATAATAACTTTCTTACAAAAATCTCATGAAGATATGTTCTAATATGATTTAACAGTGAACTTTCTTAGTTCCAAAAATCCCATATAGAATCAAGGTGACAATCCCTTATCCTTCTAGAATTGAAAAATTAAAAGATTATGCTTTTTATTTATTCCCCTTTTGCAAAGAATATCATGCTTAGTCACCTCTTTAGTCCTTCCTTAGCAAGCATGCAATTTCAAGGGTACAAATCCTTATTAATGAAAAAAAAATAAGATTTTTTTAAAAATGTTTACCAGAATAAAATACAAGAGAGAGGACACATTTGATGGCCCCAGCCAGGGGAACCTCCATCACTGAACCTTTAAATTGATTTCCATTCAGAGTCACCTCAGTTTGCTGCAGCTGCCTGGAGAGATGCAGGACACGAGGCGAGAGCAAGAATCCTCAGCTCTGAGAGTGAGATTTGTCATTCTCTGGGAATGCCTCTGCAGCTCCCTCCAGCACAACCATTTCCTCTGCAACAAAAAAATCCAAATCCACACCTCAGACCATTTGTCGTGCCTGGGGAAGAGAAAGGAGAGCAAAGGACATTAGCAGGAAATAGATAATGTGTTTTCGAGTCAAAGCTGACTATTTATGGTACACCCAGCGCTGGAGGCCAAGTGCATCTCAAATTGGGAAAGTGAATCCTCACAAACATTTGGGGTTAACTCTGTAAATTTCAAGTCAATGGTTTACAATGGATTTCTCTGCCAGCCCTAAATCAGGTCTTAAGGTACCGTGGTACTCTGGCAGAGAATTGCAGTATTAATCCAAAATGTTTTACACTCTGCTTCTCATTAAAATTTCCACGGGTTTTTGTACAAGCTGTATTGGATTTACTATTCCAAGGGAGCAGCAGAAGATCCCTCAAAGAAGTACAAATCTTCATGCTTGTATGCCACTGGGAGGGTAAAAGGAAGCGAAAGTATTAAGAATATCATCTGGATTTTTTCCTATAAAATAGGAGCATATAAAATTTATCATGTTCTACATACTAAAAATCAATAAAGGTTTCTGCAGGAATAATGACATTTCCTTTCTACCAAGGCAGACTTTCTAAACTTGATAAAAATATGAGTGTGCAGGTTTATTTCTGATTATTTCTTTCCTTTTCCCCTGTAAGGAAACCTAAATTGGTTGAAATACTGTACTTAGTCTACAAAAGGGCATATCTGATATTTTACAATATTTGGCACAAAGAAATCAGCATATGTCTCTGCAAGGGCTGTTTCAGAGAATATTTAATTATGACAATTGTGGACTTCTCATTTTACCTTTAGAAATTTATAATTTACACAAAAGGATAGGGGTTTTTTTATCCTTTGGGGTTCCATTTTGCAATGTAAACTGTTGAATTTTTGCTTAGCTTACATCTCCAGCATTATTAATACCTAGATGTACTAAAATTCTCTTCGTTAGGAGCCTTGAAATGACTTAAAATGGTGAAAATGTCTGGGGCCATGAAAGTTATACAAAAATAGACCAAACCACAGGCACCAACTAGTACAAATTTCCTTTAAAACAGCACTGAAGAGATATACTGGAAAAAATTGGGAATTTCTTTAAATTCTTTCAAGCACTCCCACAGCTACCAGCATTTTCATAAAATTAACTTGCAGAAGACTCTCCTAGTAAAATTAGAATTCTTTTTTTCCACAGCAGCAAAGTCTATTAGGGATATAGATAAAATGAAAGACACTTCAGAGCTATTATTCAGCAGTGCTAATAGCTTTCCATGTCTGAAGATTAGCTCCAATGAAGTATCCAGGAGCATTTCAAATCCACTCCAGATCAGGCTGTTTAATTCCATCCGGATGGGTGCGAGTTACACTGTACACAACACGTGAAATTATCACATTATTAGCAGGATGTAAACATCTGAAACAGAAATATGGGACACACACACAAAGATCACCTGGGCAGAGCAATTCCATGAGAGGAATATTTCCTGCTCTTCAAGTTAGAAGGACTTTTTACCTTCCACAATAATTCTCCTTTGCTGCCTCAGAAACAAGGCAAAACTGCCATCCACCACTTCTCCCACACAGACCCAGTTTCACTGCAGCTCCCTTCCCATAAAGGATAGGATATAAAAGGCTTATTTTTATTTTTCTTTTCTTTTTTTGCTTGGTCAGCCAGGCTGTCCAGCACTGGGCTTTGCAAGGCTGCATCTACCTCTTCTAGCCACCATTTGACAAATTGTATTCAAATCACAGAACGCAAATTATTCTCCAGCCACAAAACTTCCATGCAGGGTCCAGCCGCCTGTTGAGTTCTGGTCATCAAACTCCTGACAACATCTCCAAATTCCTTAATGTAAAACCCTGCATGATCCTGCTGATTCCTGCTGATACCAGCTCCAAACACACAACAACGTCCGTGATTTTCCTCTTTCCTGTTTAGGGTGAAGATGGGAATCCCTGTGAACAGGGAGGCAGAAGAACCTGTTCCCACCTCCTTTGCCATCTCAGGGAGGTGACCACAAAAAACTCTTTGTACTTCATACTTTTATGGTGCTGTAGTGGAAATGAAAGCTCATTCTAAAGGAAAAAACTGAAGTTATTTGAAAATATTTGTAGTTCCAGCACTACTTCTGCATTTCAAAACAAGCACCTGGCTCATCTGCTGCAAACTGTTGAAACTCCTAAAAATCCTTGGGCCTACTTTATTTGCTGTATATCCTGACGGTGTGGCAATCCCTAGATTTTATCTAATCAGATGAAATGGATGCAGTTGACGTAGACTATTTCAAAACTACTTGAAATAATATTTCCATTCCTGAGAGCGCAGGGAAGAGGCACAACTGAAAGACCATTTATAGAAATGTGATTTTAGCTGAAATGGATGCAGCAAACCTCAGTGGGTAAAGGTAGTAATAACAATGCAATATCTTTGCCAACAGCCAAATACTGCTTAGAGAATTCTTTTTCCAAAGGAAAAAAATTCTTTTTGAATTGATAGGATGTCTTAATTCTTGAGATGAAAGAGCGTTTCAATGAGACAGAACCAATTTCAGAAATTATTAACTTCTTACAACTCGGGATAATACGTGAGTCAGATTTTTTTTTTTTTTTTTAATGTAGGCAATGCAAACATCGAAAGGTATAATCAAACAGGATATTGCTGTAGATTCTTTCAAAATGCCATAGGAAAGCCAGCTCCAGAAAGGGTAGATCCACCAAGGAGTGTGTTTATAACAGTTCAGGCTCCTTCAGCCTCACATAACAAGGTCACTAAATTTGCTTTTGGTCATACATAATTATTCAATGACTTCTTCATGCCATTTTCCTTAAAACTGATGAGGAAACTAAAGGTTTCTGCTCCTCCCCTCTTCCACAAATGGAACAAATGAGGAAATAGAAGTGTGACTTCTTAAATTTCATTTTTTTCAGGCAAGTAGAGCATTTGTATTTGTCAGTGACCAAGCTATGAGAGAATCACACTCAGTGAAAGACCTTTCAGTTCTTAGGATATTAAATTACTTTAATAACAGCAGATATTTAGCCTGCTTTAAATCCCTCTGTTAAGGTCTCAAGCAAAAAAATTCAATAAGAGAAAAAAAATTGATTTTTTCCCCCCATCTTTACAGCTAATGGCTCTAAATATAACCTATAAATACTTGTTGGATAACAAAGCATCCAAATTTAGGGCACCAAATAAAAAGCCTATTACAAATTTTTCTTGTCCACACACCCAGTTGTTACTCTTTCTGTATCAGCCTTTCAGTATTAACACTTATAAATCAAAAAAAATCACTAAATAATCTTTTAATCTTCACATGCAAATCGTTAGGTACTTGAGCAATGCCCTAACACCCCACAACCCCTGACTTAAAACAATAATTAAACTTCTCAATTACATATTGTAAAGCTGCAAAGGCTGAGAAAGGCCAGGGCTGCAAGCAAGCAGCAGGAGCAGCAGTAGATTTGTTGTATGACTCTATTTCAAACAGGCTGATTTGCAGCACCACAAACAGCACCAGGAAGAATTTCTTGACTCTTTATGCAGGTTCAGCTCTATTCGAGAAGGAAAGTCAACATGCCCCGAAAATGGAGCGTGGCAAAGCAGTGACATCCACGGCCTGACAGAGCAAAATGAGCTGAGCAGTGGGAGAAAGGGAGAGGAGAGGAATAATGGATTGCTGCTCTCAGTTCCCTGTGATCCACCCTGCTGCTCTGCCTCCTGAGCCTCATTCTCAGCGGTGAACCCTCGGATCTGCACCCTGTGACCACGTGAGCTGCATTTTTGATGCAATATAAATTCCACAGCTGTTCACAGGGCGCTCACTACATCCAGCCTTGAGTGCAAAAACGGTGGTACAAGGACTGCAGAACATTCCCAAAAGGTCACTCTCAAAACACACACAGAGCTAAAGGAAAAAAAAGACAAAGCAGACCTTCTGTGATCCCAGGTGGCTCCTCAATTACAAGACTCTCTCTTCTGGGGACTACAACAAGCTTCTTCTGAAGGATTGCACTTTTTGGAATACCTGCAGTGAAATTACATGGCAATAGTCAGAGATGTTTGTGTGAAGTTACTCGACCCTTTTAAACACCTGCCACAATCTTGCTGCAAGTATCAAAGGCACATTTAATATGAAAAAGTTTTAATAAACAAAGAATTAATTTTCATTAAGTTGACTTAGGATGTGTATCAAAATTAATATTTTACATTTACAGAAAGAATCTGTAACATTGACTGTGACACTGTGGCTTTTTGACCTGCTGTGCCTGAAAGCCAGTCCACAACTCAGCCCCCTGACTCTGCTCACTCCAGAGACAAGACACAGTAAGCAGACAAACCCAAAACCCGCATTTTTATCTCCTGCAGGGATTAATAAATTTTGCACAACGCTGATACAGATGATAAATTGAGGATTTGCCATATTTGTTGTGTCAGCCCTATTGTTTGGCAGCACAGAGCTAAAAATAACCCTTAAGAGTGCAGAGTAAGGCTGAGAATTGAAAGTTTGCTTTTAAGTCTTCCCTTCCTTCCTCACTCTATTCTTCTTTTTCTTCACGTTTTTATTCATATTCTTATTTTTAAGCAAATACCACTTTTCCTCTGCTCCTCACCACTGCAAAACTAAGTGCCCAGGGAGCTCAAATTTAATGTATTTTAATTACACAACGTTCTGCTCTGGTGAAACATTACACCAGAATGGAAAAAAAAAAAAAAAATAGGAATCTTCCTGTAAGAAGAATATATTTAGACTAGGCATGTTTCTGTGCTTCATAACCTGTGTTAAAATGTAGGCTGTGTAAAATTCTGTACAGGAATCTCTTTGCACATCATGGCTCGTAAACATGAATAATGTTCAGCAATAATCCTGACGTTATTTTTGCTCCCCTCCACAGCCTAAGCAGTTTATTGTCAATGCTGCTTTGCCCTCAAGAACAAAATAATTGTTTCGTCATTTTCTTCCTGCATTTTTGTGTGTGTGAAGCCAGATAACTTGTGTCAGGTCACAGAGTTGAGACAACTTTAAAAATTGTCACATTCAAACCTGAGGGAGCTGGGGGTGTTTATCCTGGAGAAAAAGATGATCACTCTCTACACCTGCCTGGAAGCTGAGGTTGAAGCCAGGTGGGAGGTCAGACTCTTTTCACAAGAAATAAGCAAGAGGAGGCGGATTCAGATGGTGCCAGGGAACGTTTAGATTGGATATTAGGAAAAATTCCTTCACAGGAAAAATTCCTTCACAGACAGGGTTGTCAAACTCTGGAACAGGATGCCCAAGGAAGTGTCTCAGTCACCAGCCCTGGAGGGATTAAAGGACATTCAGAAATAGCTCTTGAGGACCTGCTTTAGTGGTAGGCTTGGTAGTTTGACATTAATGGTTGGACCTAATGATCTTGGAGGTCTTTTCCAACAAAAAAAATCATTATATATATATATATAAAATACATATTTATCTACATATAATTATATATATTATATATTGCATATTACATACCATATATGGTTTTATCATATATAATTTTATAT
>VXBN01011736.1:108050-168856 GCA_013397395.1 Sinosuthora webbiana | reverse complement strand
TGGGTTATATTTATATATATATATATATAAAACACACTTTGAATGTTTTCAACAAAAATCTTTAAGAATTCCAAACGCTGTTCAGCATAGATACTGCCAGTTACACTCCTTTCAAAAGTAAGGTTATATTGAACTTTCTGAGAGAGATTAGATAAGCACACATAGATTTCAGGGCTGTCATCTGTCAGGCCCTGAAGTACAGCCAGCAGAGAGGAATGCAGAGAAGACCATAAAATTTGTTTTATTATTTAATTCTATTTCCTTCAGTCCTGAAAAACATCAGCCTAGACAAGTAGAGAGAATGGATATCGCGGCGAAGATTTAAGATATAGATGTAAATTGACATCAAATAAAAAGTTTTCCTAACTTATAATGAGTTGCAATATATTTTTTTTTTGAATGGTTGAACGAACAGACCTCAACTTTGACAAGAGACCAAGCATCTGATATGTCATGAAATCCATCCCTGTTTCAGCAGCTCATGCAAAGCAGCAGAATTATCTCGAGCTTTGCTGATTTTCAGTCATTTCCACTTACACCCACAGGCTGGGGGCTGCTGTGATAACCTCCCTCTCCCTCTCTCCCCTGCCCAGCAACATGCCTGTAGCTTTTCCCCAGGAAAAGCAAAAGGGAACAAGGTTCTCAAGAACAGGACGAGCCCACTCGATCCACAGAGGATCTCAGTAAAAGGAAAACAAGATTATTCCCCAGGAGCAGAGTGTACCAAACTCTTTAGCCACAGGATCGTGCTCCTCCATCAGATCAAGCTGCCCTTCAAGGCAAGTTTAAGGTTAATATGTCCCGTTCAAGGCAAAGCAGAGCAAAGTTAGAAACTAATCATCGCCTCTAAAAACATATTAAAGAATAATAAGTTATGAAATCTATTTGAGGTCAGGAGTTTATTATTAAGATGCCAATCAGGTAATATCCTTGGGAAAGGTATTTTCATGCCCAGTCACACTTAAGAAGAACTAATTTAAGTTTTCCAGCATGAAAGCTATATTTACTTTATTCTGTTATCTCCCTGATCTTACACTCACCTGTGCTCTCTCTCTATTTCATTGATATGAACAGCCAATTATTTGGCCTAATTTTCCCAGCTTCTGAATTGAAATATATATGACAGCAAAACAGGAGCAGAAGGCATAAGCAGAACTTAGTCTAGATTGAATTGATATTAATCTTTCAGTCTAGCTGAGGGACAAAAGCTGCATCACTGCAGGCCGCTGGCCTTGGGGTTGGTTGCTCTGAGTCTCTCAGACTTTCATGTCCTGGGTGGAACTTCTCAGTGGTCCCAGAGACACACGAGCTGCTGATGCCAGCAGCTGAACCAAAGATTAAATGCTCAGTTCTTTGGGCATCAAAGGGAACAGAAGCACTGAACTTTGTGAGCTGCATTTATCAGAACTGTAACATGCCAGGTAGGGTAAATGTTCTCTCTCTCTCTCTCTCTCTCTCTTCTGCTGCCTCCATTCTTTGTTGGAAATGGAGCACTGAGTAATTTTTTTTTTATCCAAGACACTTATCCAGGAGGGGAACTGCTGGCTCCTGATGCCAACAGTGTGATTTGTTCCTGAATTATTAAAAAAAAAAAATAGAGAGAGAAAACCCACCACTGAATCACAGTTCCTTTTTCCTTTGTTTCTGATCAAGTTCATGCTGTCTTTTGATTGCAGTCCCCTATGGGTACTTTCTTCTATAGAGCACAGAACTCTTTTTTTTCCTACCACTGTGTGTTGTACTGTGTTGTGTTTAGAGAGAGCCTTTGTCCTTGGTACCAGGAGGAAAAGAGAAGGTTTCATTTCATCTTCGTAGGATTGCCATGGAAAAAAAAAAAGGCGAAAAGGAAGAAAAAACATCGCTGTAGATAACCTGAAAAAGACAAAAGAAGTGAGAACTACCTCGTAAGAGATATTTCATCGACATTAGAGTACTTTTTACTGTAATTTACTGGTTGCTACAATTCCAGACAATACACCATATTTTCCTTGGCAACGTTTTTACCCTTACTCAATGAAGCTTAAAAACTTTGACTTGCTAATGAATAAATACTTGTTAAATGGAATAAAGGATCTCCTTTCTGTAAATTCTCCTTATTAGGCATACAATCATTTATTTATACTTCAGATTTCCTGCCTGAGTGTACTGCTGCATGTAAACCAGGTAAGCATGACTCTTTCCATTGTGAAGTCAGAAATTATTCAAAACTATTTAAAACTAAATTGAATCTTAATAGAAATGTTTATATTGGCACTTACAGGCTTAAGAATCCCGATTTAAGATTTTAGTACACAGTAATGCAGGTGGGTCAAGATGGAGGATTTTAGGCATTGTCTGAGTCCTTCTTCTTCACCTTCTTCCTTCTTCTTCATGGGTTTGGGTGTTTTTCTGTAACTGGGTAAAAAAGGTCTGCATTGCGGGTCTTGGGTGGTCATTATTGGGTCAAAAGTATAAATAATATAAGTGTCACCTCGTTATTGGGTGATTATCACTTAAATAACCTTGGAAAGAGTTAGAAGCTCTCCATTTTACCTCATTTCTCCAACTTGCTAGTTAGAGCTCACAGCTCGTGAGTCTGTAAATAGATAAGGAACAATAAACATCTAAGTCCAAACACAAAATCTGCATTTCCCGTGTACTAATCCCAACCTTGACAAGGAAAAAAAAAGAGGCAGAACCTTCACACCTGCTCAGCCACCTCTGCCACAGCCAAGCATCCTCCTCTTGGCAGAGACCAAAGGAGCCCATCCAAAGTTTCAGTGTGGCAGTTTAGAAGGCAGACTTTTTGTTTTGTTCGTGATAAAAATTAAGTGTCATGGATTAGGCTTGTTTTTGTAATTTATTTAGAAAAGCTCCTTCTAAATCAGGATTTTCTGTTTCCTGAAATGAGCAGTTGAAATTGATTATGTCCCTCACAAACTGAAGAATACATTCTTTTCTCTTTTCTTTTTGGTTTTTTCCTCAAGGATTTGATTTTCCGTGTTTTGAATTTTATATCGCAACTGGAAACAGTTTGGCTAACACAAGACATTTCTAAATCCCATAGCTCTAAAATATATATATATATATTTATAGTTGATAGAGTTGTAAATTCTGATGATTGAACTCAGCTATAAGGCCACATCCACCACAGTTTTGAATTCCATGTGTTTTTCACAAATATAGGAATATGTTATTGAATGAGCCACAAAGAAAAGACAATTTTAGATAATCATACATCTTGAGTCTCTGAAGTTTTGGTAAAAGGGAGAAGTATTGACAAGGATCGAGTATGTCCTTTTTATTCTGCCTCTCTCAAACAGGCAGCATATCATTTTTATCAGCCATTCAATAAACTAAAAAATGTAGGGAGATGGTGGACTGCTGAAAAGATCATTTGTCCTAAAATAATTCTTCTCCTATTGCATTATAACTGTATGCAGCTTTGAATGCACTGTAAGTTAGGCAGAAAAAATGGCAAAAAAGTAATAATTTCTTACACTGTGCATGCCATCAGACACAAAAACATTTATTTAAAAAAAATTCAATGGCAAAGTAGCACAGAAAAACTTGTCACATGCAAAATGCTTCTTTGACAGGGAAATCAAGCCCAGATAATCCAGCGCAGTGTAAGTTTTGAATCATCCTGTTGAATTGCTTATCAACAAGGCGTTCAAAATAGGCAGCTTACATTTTTTCCCTGATTATTAGAAATGGGATTACAAGCATCCCAGTGGGCAGAGAATGTTTGCATGTTCCACTTATAAGACTAAAAATCAGATAAGAAATCCAGAAGGGTACAGATTCCTAAATCCTCAAAGTTCTGGCTTTGCACAGATAGAATTTACATTCAGGCCCTTCCCAGCCAGATGCTTTGTAATATGCTTCAGTTTGCCAGCACTTTAAACCACTGATAAAAGCTGTAATATTACTGAAGAATTTGTCCATATGTTGAAGTGGTTTTGCATCTAGAAAAGGACTAATACACAGACTTATTTTTGTTCACAGATTAATGTGCTCTGCTGAGTCTGGGCTACAATGCTGTGATGAACAGAAAATACTTTGAAAGCTTCCAGTGTCTTATGCAATAGGTTTTATTTAAGAGGACACAGCCAGAGTAAAGACTGTTTTAAAAATTAATTCCTGACATTTCAGTGCTACAAATTGAAGTAATAGTGATTTGAGAATTCTTTACAGTTCTTCAGAAACCTAGAGGGTAGTTGCCTGGATAGGCAAAACATCTACCATTTTAATATAGTGACCTTTCCTTAGAAACCATATCCTTTGTATTTTTAAATACATTATGTGGCTTCTATTTACTATCAAGTCCACAGCCTGGGATGAAAAGAGCAGCAGTCACGGTATTTAACACTCCTGAAAATAGGGGAGTTATTTTCATGAAGAAAAAGTAGAGTTCTACTGAATTTCATCTACAGCATATCCCACACAAATTCCAAGTGCAAATCATCAGAAAATAATTGAAATAGATTTGCATACAAATGGCCTAAAGCATTAACTCACATTTTTTACAATGTGAATTAGAAATGCATCACAACAATGGACAAAGGGGCCAATACTCCTAAACACAGATTTACCATTTGCCTTAGCATTACACTCGCCTGCCACGTTCAGATTAATTAGATCTTTATCTCAAGCAGATTCAAAGGATGTTAAGTATGTAAATTAATTTTCTGAAACAGGCCAACATAGCTAAAGGTCTCAGCCACCCATTGTGTCAAATCAGAAAAGAGGGAAAAGCAGAATTTTAATTTAATTGCAGCACCTCTGCCCAGGAAAGACCACTAGAGGGATGGTAATTTTATAATCTACAAGAGTTTATATATATATATATATATATATATATATATATATACTATTAGAGGTTATATAAACTATGTATATATATAGTTTATATTATCTCTAATAGTTTATAATCTACATATTCCTGGAGAAACAGAAGACGTTTCTGTTGGTGACTTCACTGATTATCACCTTAACCTGGCACAGTTCAATGTTAATAAAGACTGTTCTTCCAGAAATGTGAGTGTGAGCCCTTCACAGGAGCTGGCAGGTGCCAGCAGCAGGGAGTACACTGAATAAAGCCTCACTGAGGGGTCTGCAGGGAGTACACTGAATAAAGCCTCACTGAGGGGTCTCAAAGTGGGAAGATGCTCTGAAGGGTCTCCCTGGTGCTGTTGGTGTGCCCCTGGAAAAGCCAATTGATCCACCCTGTGATCCAGCAGAGCTGGTCAGGGAAGGGTCACTCTGGTGGGACACTGACAGGCACAAAGGGCTCGACCACCCTGGCAGACAAATCAAACACTGAGGGTCAAGGAAATCTCCCCTTTTCACACGACAGAATCATAACAACTTCATCACAAATCTTAGATTGTTCAGCTGCCTCTTATTTCTAATAATTGCACACAATGTTTAAATGCTTAACCAGCGATAAAATTATATTTAACTTGTAGAAAAATAGACCGGCTATTTGCAAATAAAAATAAATCAGTCTTACAGAAGAAAGAAAAATAATTACAATCCAGTTGCACCTAGATTGTAACTGCTGGATTTTGTGAAATGTGGCAACTGCTTCAAAAGGTCTGCTTTTATATTCAATAGATATTGAATCCTCTTCTGTATTCTGAACATTTCAAAAGGAATGGGGAAAGAGAAAGCCTGTGGGTTTGAATGTTTGCCTGAGAGGTGAATGTCTAAATCATCTTGACTGAGACAGGAATTTACTAGCAAAGTCTTGAAAATGAGTAGAACTTTATTTTCCTTTGCCTTCCATGTCTTGGCATCATACAAGTCCATCTCCTCAGACTGCAGAATTTTCTGCTCTGCTCATGCAAACACAAGTTGTCCCATTCTCAAAACAGCTCCCCAAAGTCTGTTTTTCAGCCTACCCACAATTATATTTTACTGAAGCTTCTAATAACAAGAGGAAAGAAGAAAACTAATTGCATTCAATTTACTTCTGGTTTATTTTAAGGCAGGATGGTTGCTGATTTTCATGCAGCAATATTTACTAAATATAGTCAATACCTTTTTCATTACTCTATCAACAAGATAAATTCCAGGGAATATTCAATGGTGGGCAAAAGCAATGCTGCATGTTCCATTACAGCCAACAATATCCAGCTCTGTAAATTGTCCTTTATTGCAGCTATTACTGGATTATGGAAATCTTATTACTAATTGATTATTAACTCAGAATAATGTAATATGTTTCCAGAGAATGCCAGGCAGCTAACAAACACAACGCTAAATCAATACTTATTTCTTACCTGTTTCATTCATCATATTCAATTCCCACTACACCAAATGCAAGAGGCTAAAATGGGTTCTTTCTAGCAGTAGAAGAGACTAAGTAAATCCATATAAGAGTAAATAAAAAGAACTGGAGAACAGGAAACTAGTCATAATTTTAAAGCAGAACAGGTAGGAGAATCCAATCATTTAAAGACGTTTTTTTTCAGTTAGGCTCCACTCCTTTTCTACAGCAGGGGTTTGCTTTATCTAAGTCTGATTTTATTCCTTCAAGTATTTGAGGTCATTAAAATATATGTTAATATGGAGTTTTCTTGATCAATCCTCACATGTTAAGGGAAAAATTTTGGGGAGACCTAATTTCCCTGTCCTGGATTTGAACACGGGTTACCCCAAAGTTGGTGCGAAACTAAAAAACCCCAGAGTAAGGATATGAGCACTGGGACCCATTTTACAGCCAAAAGAGATTCTCTTTGCCCATCTTTTGAATTTTGGCAGCACAGCTTTTAGTTCTGGATGGTTTTGTCTCCGCACCCTCCTTGATGTTGGTGAAATCGTGTGTAATTAGCCAGGGTCCACTCAGCACAAGAAAAAAAGGCATGAAAATAACAGATTTCAGCAGCCAGCTGAGGTCAGTGCATCCGTACTGATCCTCTGGAATCTGCCCTGGATACCTGCTCTGCTCTTCTGCCAAGCACACAGTCTCAGTTAAAGAATAATGCTTTTCTTTGACTGCAGAGTAATTTCCAGTATTCAGAAATTCAACTCTTTCCCTTCCCCAACAATTGTCAAAACACGCTCTTATAACGCCTCCTTATAAAACAAAACAAACTTGGAAAATTAAGCTGAAAATGGAATAATTCAACATTTTCTAAGCAGCTTTACACCTACCAGCATGAATAAAACAGGAGGATACGGTAGAACCAATATTGCTCCCAGACATATAAGGACAATAAATATGTTTAGAAATCTCTTTTATAGAGACATTCACATTTAAGTGTTCATAAATTGAAGCTCTGGGCTGTTCTACCTTCAAAAGGCCAAGGGCAGGAAGGTTCCTACCCTCATCTTGGCATAGTGCTGCCATCAGCAGAGGTGACAAACTCCACCATTGTGTATGGGCAATTTCTCTCCAATATGTTTCGGAAAGCGGTTTGGTTTGGGGCATAGAATGACAACCACATAAGTAACCTGAATCACTTCATGAGAGCCTGGTGAAGGAGAGATTGTAAGGAATTTAGCAGAGAAAACCTGAGAGAAAGGCTCAATATTGAGCACTTGAGGGTGTCTTCTTCACGTGACTGAGTCACAAGGTGACTTTAGTTCTTCAGGCACTAAATTGTCACAAGGAGGTGGAAGTGGACAGTCTGTAAAGATATGTGTGTCCTAAACTCCACCTCAACTCTTCAATGATACATGACAAATGCTTAAAAAATTCCCTTTCCTGCTCGGGGATAAAAGGGAATGGTCCTTATTTGAAAAATTCCTACTGAAAAAAAGGACAGAAAAAATAAAAGAGAGAGATTTTTCTGCCATGTACAATGTGGCAAAAAAAATTACTAGAAGGTAATATATTACTAGAAGGTAATAAACTATCTGAAGGACATCTGAATTCTTGGAAAGACCGAGTCTCTTAAGCTGAAATAAATTCCTTGTAAGTGCAGCCTCATGTATGAACATTAAATAAGTCAGCCGCTCCTGTAGAAGTTAAGTGCAGTTTAAATTGACGCTATGTTTCACCAAATTTTATGCACTGACAGTAGGTTCATGAAGGTCAGCTTCAGCCAAGGGAAACCTAACTCTCCGGGCTCCCCTAAGGATAATTTGGAACATTGGAAGTTGGCCTCCAGCTTTGAATTGCTCCCACACTAACGAGCTGGAGAGACGGCGACCGAGCGAGGGAGAGGCTTGAAAAATTCATGTTGTGTGCAGCAGCAGAGTCGTGCACAAAGAGCTGCAGGACACTGACCTAAGTTAGGGCAGCACTTTCCAAACGGATCTGTTGTGCTGACGGGATTTCCCCCGGGTGCCTCGAATGCCATTAACAAACTCGCGAGAACGCGGGCTTCAGAGCAGAGAGGTACAACTGCAAAGCTGAACAGCTAATCAAGGAGCCTCATCAGATAAAGTGGTTAATCCCCACATCTGTCTACAGATGACTGACAAGGAAGGCTAAGCTCTGTGAGAGCTCGGAGCAGGCTCCTAAGCTCGGGTCACTGCATTCTTTACAAATCCATAAGAGCAGTCCCATAACCATACACGGATGTAAAACAGCCTCAGAGTTGTGTCCTCCACACAGAAAATGAAGTTGCAACAGCCCTGCTGCTGTAGGGACACGTCAAAATGACTCAGCTGCCTCTCTAAGCCTCACCAGCTGATTAATGCTCCTAGATAAGCTCTCAAGTCTGCCTAAAGTACTAAATTAGGTTAAATACAAACGATGATGTGCGTGCCTCCAGCCACACCGAAAAGATGTCAGGAAGGTCTTTGTCCTTACTGAGCATGACTTGATATTTATACATCAGGAATTGGAATTGATATTCCATTTTCTGAGGGATGCAAAGGAGAGAAAAGTAAGAAATTCAAGCTGTGGGGAAGAGCTTTGGTTTCCTATGAAGCCCCAAAAAGACAAAGGGGTATCTTCTGGGTCAGTGGGTGCTCTCTGCACGACACAGGGCAGGGGAGCTTGGAGGGTGCACTCACACAGAGCCAGCTCAGGCTTCTTTAGATAATGAGGGTGGAAAGGATGAAGCACACAGCAGGAGTGCTAAAGGCACGTTCTCACAGGATTTAGCCTTACACTACTATCATATATGATCCCTCCCAGCTTAAATGTATAAAAAATATTTCTAAACATATTTATTTAGGAGCAATATTGGTTCCACCCTATCCTTCTGTTTGATTCATTAGCCCACAATCCCAAACTTTATTGTTTGGGCTAACACTTAAGTTCATAAGTCAGGCTCTCAGCATGAACTGTCAAACACCAAATAGAGCAAACACACTGATGATCTTGTCTGGTAATTTTTGGTGGAATCCAGAAGCGTGGGGACATCTACACCACGGTAAAGTATTTTTTCCCATTTGTGAGTGGTGACTTCTACACCTCAGGAGTCTCCATATTCATGCAAATTCTTGGGGAGAGTGCATAATTTCTGAAAGCTAGACAAGGCATGGAAGTGATACATAGTGCATATTTTTAATTTCATATTTCATCTTTGTGCCCTCTTAACCTAGAGAGTTATGGGATGCTGCAAAGGTCTACATTACTACTAAGTCTGCAAGTTATTTTGGTAAGTAGGTCGTGTTTTTATGGTCAAATAAATAATAATAAATAGAAGCTATTTAATAAAGCATTGAGGTTCACACTACAAATTATGAATACCTTTTTCTGAGTTCATGCCTATTTAGAAGATTAAAAGTAAAAGTGCTTATAAGCTATCTTTCAGCAGACTTGACAGTTTTAGTGCATGGTATTTTACAGGCACTCAAGGCAAGCAGAAAAAAAAATCATATTTTAGCACTACTTGAAAATAAAATTCTTCCATTCTATATTTATGCAAATTTCAATTCTGTGAAATATATTATACACTAGAACTTTGTAAAACAGAACGGTATTTCACAGTCTCAAGTCCAATAATAACTGTATACTTACTATGGAAAGCCTTTCTTTCAGATTTTGAGGATCACTGGAATATAAGGATATCTTCTCTGCTTGTTAATCTTTAGCAGGTTTGTCCTGAGCTGTGAATTGAATTGAAAGAGCATGAAGCCCCATGAGCAAATAATCTGAAAACATTTAACTTTTTTTTTTCCCTAAAGCCCACACTGATACAGCGTTTTATTATCATGGAACTTGCCAAAACATTGGAGTCACGCTAAGAGTGAAGAAAAAGATAAACGTTCAAAATAATATTTAATATTACAGGCAAACTTTGGCACAGCCCCACAGCCCATGGCAGAGCACCCACTCCACCTGCCTCAAGAGGGTCACCCAGTTNGCAGAGCACCCACTCCACCTGCCTGAAGGTCTGCTCAAAGAGGGTCACCCAGTCCCTCTTCCATGGCCCACAAAGGAAAATGGCAATTTCTAAATGGCAATTTCTAAAGAAAGTACAATTCACTTTCCTTAAAAAGGGGTTGATCACCTCCTCACAGTTTTTTACTGGCTGAAAGGAAGCCTTAGAAATTTCCCTGGATTAGACACTTTGACAGCTACAGTAGATAAATCACATCAGTTTTCTGTATGATGGGGAAAACCATGAACTGTTTGAAAACCCTGGTCTAAAAAATACCTTCCCAAGGACTGCACAACTTCACACAGTGGCTTGATCAATTGGCCAATTCAAACCCAACTTCACACTTGGGTAAACATTCAAAACTGCTCTTCATTTAAAACTGTTTGCTGGGGCTGGTTCTTTGGCTTTAGCCACTGCGACTGGATATGTTAATCCTTTGAGTGTGAGAAATTCCCTTACTTTCAATTTCCAGTCTATATTGTCAAGAGGCTACAATGGCACAGGCTCTTCTACATCATCAAGAATTCACACCTTCACCCAAAAAAAACCCCAAAATGAGACAATAATAAAGGTTGAGACAAATCCCAGTCTGGCGCTTCATCTAATTTGTTGAAGTCAAGTCTGTATAAAGAGCTACAGGTACAAAACTATTGTTACTTTTTAAGTGGAAGAACATGGGCAGCATAACTCAGTGTGGAAAGCAAAGGGAAATGTCCAGATCTCACTGGCATTTCCCACATTTTATTGATGAATACACTGGATTGTGAAGATACTTTGCCTCACAAAAGAAATAGAACAAGCCAAATCCACAGGACTCTGGAATGGTGTAAATGGACTTAAAAAACTTATGGTTTTAAGTCCATTAAACCTACAGGCTCAGAAAGAATGCAATGCTAAAGCTGAACGGAGGCCAGTGCAGCCAAAATACCCCCTGGTGGCTAAAGAACCTCAATCATGGAATTCAGCATTGACAAACACAGAAGGAATCATTGAAGTTCTGCTCAGATAACGCACAGCATCAGAACTGGACGAGTTCCCGACCTTCCCCCTGCTAGAATCTGTTCATCCCTAATTGAACCACTTAATTCTTTTCTTTTTTTCCTTCCTATCAGCAAAGAACCATTTGTCATTGAGATGAGATTCCTTTCCGAAAAAAAGCCCAAAAAGACAACGTTCCCCCCCAACGCACAAAACCCACTTTTTGTCCTGACCTTTACAAAGATAGCTTGAATGAGGGAGATGAAGTAATTGCAACCCTTACGGAGAGTAATAATGTAAACCTTAACAGCAATCAAGTTTATTCACACAAGTCCTTCCTCTAATTGTTCCCCAGCACGGCCTTGGATTATATCCAACTGAAAGCTGAATTAAATACATATATTATTAGCATCACTACATAACAAATAGTGTGGAAAAGATGTGCACTTTCTGCTTTATATCCAAAACTAATGCAAACCAATTAGAATCTTTTAATTATGGTTGAGCAAACCTGAACACACACGAGTAAGCATTATTATTCAATTTGGTCCTCTTCTCACCCCATTGATGCTCATTTAAATTTCAAAAATATCTATTCTTCCTCAAAGTCTATTTTGCATGCCTGTATAAAGTTTGAAAAAAAACAAACTAAAGCATACAACAACCTGGAAACCCCCCCAAACCCACAGGAGCCCTTGACTATCCACAAATCAAAGTAATTCACACATCCAGTGGTCTTTCTGGCCAGCTTTGGGGTCAGGAGTAGATTCCATGAGGGAACTGTCCAAGATCTAAACACAGATACACTGCAGCAAAACTCACACTTAGCCCATGTACCTGTACTGGATTTGGTGACTGGTTTTGAGAGGGAATCTTTGTGCTCTGTGACAGAATATTTTGGTTTTATGCTAATTCCCAGCTGATATGTCAGTTAGGACCTCAGATCACTGCAAACCAGAGCACAAGATCCTGTTCTTTCCATACCCATGCACAGTGGTCAGGAGCCTGTTTGATTTTCTAGTTCCAACCTCCCTGCATGGGTAGGGACACTGGCTACTAGAAGATCTTTAAAGTTCTTTGCAACCCAAACCATCTTATCATTCTATGATTAAGAGGGGTTTACCTCTCTTCAGATCAACACAGGATCCAGGAGAATTTTTAATGAAGCAGCAGCAGAATAAGATTTTTGCTATGCAGAGCAATATCCTGGAACCTCTGAGAATGCAGCCTTTAGGGATGGACTCTAAAAAAGATAACTTCCCAACCAAGGAAAAATAAAAAAAGCACATAACATCATCCTTAAATAATGTTACGGGGATATGCTCAATAATACACATCACAAATTGCTATGCATAGTCCCAGATGTCATAGACATTCAAAATATTATTGTATTATGCCTAACTTTCAAAATTAAAAATGTAACAGGGACAGCTATAACTACTTCATAATACAGGGAATGTGTATATGCTGATATTTGAGAATTAACAGAGTAGCATAAGAATCATCTCTCTAAAATAAGAGGTCTAGAAATCCTTGAATTTGCTACGATTTTTTGTTAAAAGGTGAATTTAAATATGCAGCTGGTTAGTAGTTACATAGTGGAAATAAGCAAAAAAAAACCCAAAAACACCAGACTCAATTTTTACCCATTACACAAAATCAGCGACTTCACCAAACTGCACGAACCTAACAAACAAACTTAACTTCACTGCACAAAAATAACTATGTGGTCAAGGGTATTACAGAAAATGGATTTAAAAAAAAAAAAAAAAAAAGTTTTGGCAAAATTACATTATGCATTTTTCTAAAGTTTTGATCTACTTTAAATCATGACAGAAATTAAAGTAGCCTTTTCAGTCAGCCCAGCTTGTGGGCCACAGAATGCCTCCTTCAACAACCCAGAGACAGAACGAGATTTAGGATCCTGTGTACGGATCCAAAGAGATTTGTTTCATCAATCTGATCCACTGGGAAGTGATCAAAAGTATCCAATCTGGAACATTTAGTGATGTGAGCTGCATGCCTTGTATCCAGAGGCCACGAACCATCCCCAAACCCACCGGGGAGCAGTGACAAGAACACTGTGCCAAGACACCCGCGTGCTCCTGTCAGTCAGGACTGTCTGCACCACAAAAAAAAAAAGCCTTTACACCCACATTCCCTTGCTGAGCTGTCAAAGATTGCCATGAGAATGCCTCATGTAAAATACTTTATGAGAAAGTCATCGCTTAATGAGGTTAAACTTTATGCTCAGGGACAGGTAGAAAAGTTCTTTTAACGTCATCGCTGTGGGGAGCAGCAGTGAATGTCGCAGGAAATAATTCAAACGCCAGGATCGTGTTTTCTTCCTGTTGGGAGGAATTAAGGACCATTATTACCACCATGAGTCAGTCTATCTCCTGGTACAAGGCCTGCATTATTCCAGCTACCAGCTGATCTGATGCCTGACTGAATCCAGCACAACCTGCCCAACCATCAGCAGAAACGAAGGTTTGATTTTCCCAAGGAACTTGTAGCTCTGCTGTTGTCAGGGACTTCTTTATGGTAGCCCAACTGCACAGGAGTGCTGCAGAGCACAGGTTTTATGGGAAGGCAATATATTAAAAGTTATGACCAGTGAGGAAAGTTTTGCAGGCTGTGGTTGCAGTGCATCACACCTGGTCTCAAAACAAACCTCAGCAGAGCGTCAGCTACATCCATCAACCAAAAAGGAACTGGATCCTTGCAGTGCTCCAGACACGACCCCTTCATACAAACAGGGCTGGTGAAAAAGGCGAACTCACATCAGCACTGCCAATTAACTGCTAATTGCAGTTCAGATCAGCATTAACTTGTTCAAATATTTTAGCAATTTAGAGTTAAACAGTAGCAGTGGTCAGGGTAGACTGCTCAAATACAGCAGAAACAAAAGAAGGGTTCTGACTTCTCCAGCATCAAGAACTCTCTTAATTAATGGCTTCTTCTCCTCTTGTATTTCCCCATCTCATCTACCATTCCTCTTGACAGGGCTTCTCTTTGGATGTGTTTTGATTCAGTGTTTCATGCTGAGAAGAGCTTGCATCTCTTTTTCTTGGAGTAATCAAGAAGAAATAAGACTCAAGTTATGGAGCTATGTATCAGTAACATAACTCCCTTTATACCTGTTTGGAGATTATCTAACTAAAGGTAATAAAAATACCATTTAATCCTAAAAAAAAAAATATTTTTCTTACTTTTATAATCATTTGTTACCTAAAATCTGTTAGTTCAACTGCAAAATGTGATAAAACTGCAATGAAAAAGATTATAGAGCTCTATATACATTCTGAGCTTTATAAAGGCCTTGTGTTTTAATCCAAGTAAAAGGAATTATTCAGCAGAGCATTACCTGTGCACTCACACCCAGTCTGTTTGTAGCTGTGGAGAGCCTATTTATCAGAGATGTCAAACAGAAAACAATTAACCTCATCTGTGATGAGAATGATTTATGGAATAGGGAAAACCAAAGGAAATGGCAGAATCTACAGTTTATTAGTCAGGAATTAAATGCAAAGGCGTTAACCCAAAATGTCTCAGTACGTGTTAAAGGGAATATAAATAAATATAAATGTTATATTTTTCATGTCCTCTTAATTTAGGTCATAAACTCCACTAGACATGCATTTTGTATTTCAAAAAAACCCCAAGAATAACTAGGCTTTCACTAATACTCATTAGAAATAATTGATGGTCAGAAAACTAAAAAAGTGTAAGGAAATCGCAGTGAAAGTGCAGCTGACACAGTAAACCAAATGCTTATTTTACGCTATGACAATATGGAAATAAAATATAGTGCGTGATCACACAACAACGGCATCACCCTCTAACTCATGAATAAAACAAAATGCATGGCTTATATATGTTTTCAAACCTTAAATAAACTCTTATATCACTCTTTTTTTTTCTTTTTTGTATATACACAAACTATAGTAGTTTTGTTTGTGGAGGAAAAATACACAATGCAATGAGCCATATCTGGCTATTCCAGAATTATTATTAATTATTATTATTTATTATTAGTTGGAAAATGTGACACTAATCTACAAGAAAGACCAGAAGGAGAATTTGGGGAACTTCAGGTCTCTCAGCCTGATCTCAGTGCTGGGAACAGCATCTCCCACAGCTTTCTCCTGGCTGTTCACAGCTACCAGGGAACTTTAGATTGAATATTAGGAAAAAAAATCTCTTCACTGAAAGGGTTATCAAGCACTTAAAGAGGCTGCCCAGGGAAATGTTTGAGGTAACATCCCTGGGTATATTTAAAAGACATGGATGTGGTGCTTAGGGGCATGGTTCAGTGATTTCAGAGTAGCAAAGTGGAAACAAAAAGTGAGAACAGACAGAACCAGCAATATTCTGATTAGATATTAGGAAAAAACTTTCAGTGGAGGAACAGGTCTCCCAGAGATGTCATGCGATCTCCATCCCTGGAAATAATAAAAACACATCTCTGCTCGATCCTAAGCAACCTAATCAAATTTGTAAGTTTGAATATTCAATGCTGGCTCTTCTTTAAGCAAGAGGTGAGACCCAACCACATCCCAAAGATCCTCCAAGTCCACTTATCCTCTAACTTTATTCCATCTAAATGACTTGATCTGTTGCAAATATTAATAATTTAGTGGATTTATTTTTTACGCACGAATAGAACTTATTTCTGGAGCTTTATGTTACACAAAACCATGTTCATTCAAAAAAAAAAAAAAAATCCCCAAACCCTACCCTTGGCACAGGATTTTGGGGGGAGTTTTCTTTTCCTTCTTTCACTGTGGCTTTTAAGTAACATACAAGTCAAGATCACTGTGACTATTACATGGCTGCACACTCCAGTGAAGTAACATCTGCAAACGCTTGTTTGTATCCTTTTTGTTTTCCTTTGTTTTAAACCGTCACACTTCTTCTCAGATATTTCTGACAGGAAGCCCAGTGGTTAACTACTGATCCTTCCACGACTGTTTCTTGACAGGCTTAAGGAACCTCTCTGCAAACCCCCCCAATACCAGAATTACTGACAGGCATTGAGGTACGTGGTTTACAGCTGTCAGGATTTTATCCCTGCCTCGAAATGCTCTTCTCATCAAAAGCCCCGTGTTAAAAATCAAAACTCCCCGGTCTCAGTCAGATAGCATCTCTGACATCTAACAAAAACCACCCTGTTTTCTCACCAAGTTCCTGATAAATTCTGCTCCCGATCCCAGAAAAGTGATTTTCAGCTTTGTAACAGACACAGCACTTTCATCCCAGAGCTCTGGCTGGAATGCCAACCAAAGTTTCCCTCTACTTTTGAAAACGCAAGAGAGTTCAGAACAAAGTGATTTGTGTGTCTCACACACGGTTTATCACTAACACTGCACCCTCAACATGAGCTGCAAAAGTTGCCTTTCTAGTTAAAGACAGTGCAAAAAAGGATATTAAGGCAGCAAACAGAATTTCCAGAGCTGTCTCCAGCAACCAAAGAATTCAGTGGCAAGATGCAGAGTTTGAAACCTCCTCATCACATATTGCAGAGATAAAATCTCCTGTCTAGCAAAGTCAGGGCCATCAACAGAAGTTATTTAGATCACAAAGGAGGAAGAAATCGTTCTGATTAGGAGTTATGTACAAATGGGAATGATCCAAAGGAGGAGGGGTTATGTATAATTGGATCAGGGTGGCTCAAACAAAGACTGAAAATAGATACTTCAGTGAATGAAAGGGAAACCAAGAGATTTTTACACGTTATAGAGAAGAAGTACCTTGTCCTGAAAGTTCTGCTTCAGCCCATTTATAATGGTGGACATGAAAAATCAAATTTACTCTTGCAAATAATTCTGACATTGACAATGATGATTTTTTTTTTTTTCAAATAAATAGCTGATTAAAAAAAAGAAACATCAACATTCTTTATTTTTAGTTCTAAATACCTCACCAAATACATGTTGTATTATTTAAACTTTTAAAAAAAAATCAAAAGATACCACAATCACATTTTGGTAACGTTCAAAAAAAAGTATCTGTACTTTCACTGACTACCAGGAATCCACACAGGATGTACAGCTCTGCTACTGCTCAGGGAATTTCTTCTCCTTTGTGGTTTTGTATTTTAATCACTAAAACAAATAACTACAGATTTCCCCACCTTTAGTACTTAAGCTGAAAATTACAGCCTCTGCTCATTTGAGTGTCTAGTCAAAAGGGAATTACCTTTTCCACAACCTCTGCTGCAATCATTTTCCTGCTGCAAAGATCTACGGCTTGAACAAAAGTGAACCCACTTCTGGCATCAACATTTCCAAGACCTACAAACAATCTGTTTAGGCTACATCACTGCCAGGTAATCCCAGAAAAAAAAAAAAACTGATTGGACTTGAAACACTAAGACTGGAAAAAGCCTTTAAAACATCCTGACATCATGGGTAACACATTAGCAACTCTACCATTACCACCCCAGGAACATCTGAACACTGTTTCTGAAAATAGAACAAGAAAAATTTCAAAAGGAATAGGAAAAAAAACAAGATCAGGGAAAATGATGATGTTTCCAAGAAATCGTGTTTATTCGTGAGGATCTTTTTGATTCTTGTATTTGTTTTTATGTTACCCACACAGAAAATCTTCATTTCAACTCCTGACAGAATGTTCATGCTGAGTGCTGCTCTCAGTTCTACTAATAATGTTTAATTAATTATTTCTACATTCCTGCATATCTAAAGAGGAGGGCCAGATGTCAATAAACAACATGTTCCGTTCAGTCATTAGAAACTGATGAGCTGTAAATGAAAATTTGTGTAAAACCATAAAGAGGTAAAACAGAGTGAGGGTTAAATGATTTTCAGATTTTCTGCTGTCACTCATGGGGCTTCCAACAGGAGGATACCAACAAGGTTATAGCACATTGTATCCACTTTTTTCTCCTAACCCAAAAAGGTAGGCTACAGGCCTAAATATAGTTTAAATGAGGAAACAAAGGTATTTGTCTTTTGCCTTTTGTGTTGCACAAGAACATCTCACAGGGCAACTCTTTGCTGGGGATTTCTACACCCCACTGGAGCACTGTTATCTGTTCACTTTAGGCTTTTCTGTGAGGAGAAGGCTACAAAACAGGCCACAATCATATGAACACACACATGGAATTCCAAGCACAGCACAGAGGTGTCTACCCCTTGAGAAAAATATTCCCCAAAAGTTACCCACAACTATAGAATTTCTTAATATTAAAAGCCCTCTGTAGAGTTCTCATAATTGCCTTTCCTGTTCCCAAAATTCTCTTGACTGCAATCAATTAATATAGCAAATACAGAGAGTCAATTAACACTGAAGTGTTTTGGACAGAATCCCACAGTGCATTGCAAGCTGGCAACAGACAGATTCTGCGAGATAAAAATTGTCTAGCAAAAATATCTCCATACAAACGAAATCTGGGGACAGCTTTATTTAGTTCACTACTTCACTCATTCTTCCTTTCTGCCACACATGGCACCTACAATTCAAGTGCAAATTAACACATTTTTGCACTTTTCTGTCAGAAATCCTGCCAAAGGTCACCTTTCCAGCTCTCCACACTGTGCAGAAAGTGTTGGCTTGGGGTTTGGGCACCTTCTTATTTGGTTTGGGATCCTTTTGTTGGTTTTGCTCTGTTTATAAAGTGAAGAGCTTGTCCCGTGAGATTGCCAGCTGGCAGGAGAGGTGGCCCCATCCAGCCCCTGGGTGAGCTTGTGCAGCTCAGATGATGAACTGCTGTAATTCATCATATGTTCATTTACATCACAGGGTTTTGTCATGCACGTGTCAAACCTTGTACGTGAACCAAGGGAATGGCAAAGGCTTTCATGGAGAGGCCAAAATGCACGTGAACAAATGCAAGTAGATAATCTCTGCTTACAAGAAGAATAAAGTATTCATCATATTATAGTAAGATTTAAAAAAAATTCTCCTGTCATATCTCAACAATCTTCATTTACATCCTATCTAACTAAAAGATCAGCATGAAAGCCAAAGGACTGAGTTCCTTGTTTTTGCAAGTTCCCTTTCCACCAAGGCTTGGGCTGCTTGTCCTTTTCCCTGTTTTGACATGATGGACACTCAGTTTGTCTCACATCCCCCTTAAAAGGCAAGCAAGTAGGGGTAGCATTCAGGTAATTTCCTCTAATTAAATCATGTCATGAGAGCTAAATGGTGTGAATGCTCACCAGGAACTCTCATTCTGATACGCCAGCTACCAGCAAATTATGAGTTGCCAAACATAATCAAGAGAATGAATTACAAGAGCTATCAGCAGTGTCAAGCTGGATAAGGAAATGTATGATTATTGCTCAGCCACAGCTGAGAGATTCGCAGTAAAGTGCAGAAGGCTCTAATTAATAAAAACTGTGGAAATAGCAAACAAATTTTTACCCCAACATGATTATGAATTTCAACTAAAAACAAATATTTCAACCATTCATCCTGAGTGCATTTTCCAGTTTTTTTAAGTACTCGTACATTCTTTTCATACACCGTTCACTACTCCAGTACCTGAAATACTGAAGACATAAATCCAGGTTGTAGTACAGGTCTATTATTAATACCTTTCTACTAGAAGAGAAATACCTCTAGCCTTGGATAGCAAGCACTTTCATCAAGCACACGGGAAAATACCTCAAGAAACACATTTACATTTTACATGTTTGCAAAACACCTCCTGAGCTACCAGCACAGACATCTTCACAGTCAGTAAAATGCCAGAAAATTCTAACTATGATTCAAAGCAGTATGAAATGCAACAGTCTAAAGGAACTGAAAGTCAAAATGTGCCTTCACTGAAAATGAAGGAAGTTCAGAGGAAGTTCTGAGATTTATCTGCAATTACAGCTACATTTATCTCTAGTCAGTCATGGGGAATCCCATGAGTGTTGTCCCTGTCATAGATTCACCTGGGAGGAGGAATCACAGTTAAATGACAGCTCAAATATATATACTTAATGAAATTTTGATGACTGTTTTCATTCCCCAGTCATTAGTCTGCATTTTTTAGTGAGGAAGTTGAGTTACAAAGGTATGCTGAGTGAAGAAATGGAATAACTACTTCAAAAGCAGCTGAATCTGGATTTAAATCAGATTATGTTAGCATCTTTGCAATTCCAGAAGTTCAAAAAAGATTCATTATTGCAATCACACCCTGCAATTTCACCCTGCAATTTCACTTCTGTGATGAGTATAAATAATCAGTGGCGGCATTCCACCATTACAAATTTTGTCATAATAAAAAGTACCACAAAAGATCAATGCTTTAATTTACAGGTAAGAAACTAATTCAAATTGTATAGTTTGCTTCAACTGAGAAGTTCAACTGCAGATGAACATTCTCTGAAAAATATTAATTCAAAATAGGGTCTTGTTTTTTAAACTGAGTTCCTGCTTTCCATCTTCAAACCAAAAACCAAAGGCCTGAAACAATTTCCTCACCGCCCTCGAATTCTTTCTTTATTTTCCCAGCATAGAGATGAAATCTCTCCTTTAGTAAAGAGGAGCAAAGCCTGTGAATTTCCTGTGCATAAACCCCATGGCCACAGACTCACCTCACCAGGGACTGCTGATATCCTATTACTGTGCTCTTTTGAACAGAGAAAAAGATAATAATTTCAGGAAACCATCTGTTTGCCCATGATAAACCCTGTTTTCTCCATAAAGCTCCAACTGGAAACTTAACTCTGCTAAATTATTTTATAAATACTGCAGTAATAAGGGATGTGAGGGTTGCAGCTCCTTTAGGCTTCATTATACATCACTACTGCTTCACATTTTAGCTCTTTTGCAGTTAAGCGAAAGGAAGTGGGAAATTAAGTACATTTCCTGGTGTGAATATCGCCCAGAACTTCCAGAAGTGGAGTTGTTAACACATCTGCCTATCGCCGAGCACCATAAACAGAACACAAACCAGGTTTTTTTTTTCCTTAAGTTGTGGGCGCAGGTTTTTCTGCACTTCAAAGGGCTGTGTTTTAAAGGAAATTATTCACTCAGAGGGGAAATTCACTCTGTTAAAACCTTCATAACCCCCCACCTCCACCAAAACAGCAACTGTGACATTATTCTAAGCCCAATCTAACAACTTCTGACTTGCTGTGGAGATGCTGCTTCCAAACTGAACGTGCAATTCCATGCATTTTATCCCTTATTCACATTTTCTCCAGAGAAACCTGCAGCGTTTCGCTTACTGGGAAAATAAAGCTCCTGGAGAAGAGGTAATCACACAAGAATACCTCGTAATAATAACTGAACACCAAGGGCACCTCAGGTAGAAAAGGCAGAATGGAATTACCTAAATTGAAAAATTAGTGTGAGGCCGAGATTTTCCGCTATAATTTAAGATAAACGTATTGAATTATCTCAGAGTATCTAAGTTATCTCTGGTTTACTCTTCAATCTGAGGCAAAATATTATTCCTCATGTAACCCTTTTGTTATTTGCCATCCCCAGACAGATGATGGGAGAAGAAACCTTGGTTTTATTTACATGTTTTACAGCTTTTGTCCGTGCCATTGTCTCCCTTCTATTTCGTGATCACCAAGGAATAATTTTTTTCCAGTGGAAGCAGAATCAGGGTGAATACAGTCAGCAAATAAAAGGATGAACCTGTCATTGCATGAAGGTATTTGAAAAAATTCAAGTATTTTAAGTAAAATGTACCAAAAAAAAAAAAAGTCATAAAGATCGGGAAACCGATGATTAAACACCTCAGAAAGAAATTTGTTCTGGGAATGCCACTTGAACACATCTGAATGGCAACAGTGGCACTTGTGATTTGTCCCTGAATTTCCATTTTTAGCTGCACCTGCTTTGGGGATCCTTTTAAAAGAGAAGAACACGTTACCCTACCAGGCCCTTGCACTGGGCACCTGCAGAATTTGGATTTAAAGGGCTCCAAGCAGCTGTGGTTTGGGTGAGTGTGATGTGTCCAAGCCGTCCCCAGCTGTGCTGAGGAGACAGAAGTGTCCCACAAAAACATCTGGATCTGTCTGCACATCACCACCTTCCCAGCCAGGATCCTCCAGACTGCAGTTGTCAAAAACAACACCAAAAACACACCAGCCAGCCAGAGCAGGCTCCCAGCAGTGGGCAAGTCAGAGCTCAGGAGGGATCCTGAACATCCTGAAGAAATCTGAGAGGAGTTCCTGTCATTTTCCAGCTTTTCGGCACAGGAGAAGGAGATCTCACCCACTGAGGGCTGGCAAACCCCCAGAGTTAATACCTGTCAGCAAAACAATCCTAATCCCCAACTGCCTGAGTCTGTGTCGTGGCCAGGAGCATCCTGAAGAAAAATACACAACTGGAATGTGGGCTTCCATGTCCTTGGCTGAACCTGATGACCACAGAGGGGTTTTTTCCAACCTAAACAATTCTGTGGTTCTTGTCTAAAGTGAGAAACCCCTACGAGTCCTGAGTCCATGCAGTACAGGCCAAGTGTTCAGGAAAATGAGTGCAAATCATAAACAGGCATTTTTGAGAGGATTTCTCAAGGAAAAGAAAAACTCTTTTCCCCATTCTTAAACTATTCTTCATTTTAAATCTCTGATCTTGAGCTACCAGGGGTTCGGTTCAGTTTGGAGGTTTTTTTGTTGGGCTGGTTTGGTTTTCTTCATTTGGAGGTGTGGTTTGGAGGTTTTTCAGTTTGTTTCATTTGGAGGTTTTTTGCGGGGTTGATTTGGTTTTCTTCATTTGGAGATTTTTTGTTGGGCTGGTTTTGTTTCCTTCANCTTCATTTGGAGGTGTGGTTTGGAGGTTTTTCATTGGGCTGGTTTGGTTTGTTTCATTTGGAGGTTTTTTGCGGGGTTGATTTGGTTTTCTTCATTTGGAGATTTTTTGTTGGGCTGGTTTGGTTTGTTTCATTTGGAGTTTTTAGTTGCGCTGGTTTCCTTTTCTTCGTTTGGAGGTTTGGTTTGGAGGTTTTTGATTGGGCTGTTTTGGTTTCTTGTTTTGAAAAGAGCTTCAAACACCATATAACAGAGCTTCACAATATTTTCCAAACTCCTCTCCCTGGAAAACCACAAGCTTTACCACACACTGCTAAAGCAGCGGTTCCACTAATCAGCAAAAGGGCAACACAACTGAAACCCACAGATCGTGCTGGGAAACATCAGATAATTGTAACAGAAAAGCTGCTGCAAAGTTCAACCTGTAAATTAGCCTGCTCTGAGGCAAGGGGCTGCTCTTTGTTGCTCCTCACTGTGCTGAATGAGACTCCTCCGGTGAGAAGCCGGGATCTGCAGGAAGGAGAGGCATTTTGGAGAGATCAGGACAGAACAGAATGCTCAAATGCCTTCCCACTCCTTGAGCTTCTGGGAACAAGGAGCTGTACAAGGTAATTGCTGGAGTAGTTTCACTCCACTTGGGAGAACACAAAAACCTTTACAAAGCACGTCTTGTCAAAAAATCCTGCAGCCTGGCCAAGTAAGAAATACCAGAGAAAACCAACATTGCCAGGACACGGAGTGATGCCTGCAGGGCTTTGCAGATCCTGTCATGTATTAGAACCAGCAAGGTTCCTCTCCCCACAGCATCATCACGGAGCTTTACACATCATGCCTAATCTGATTTCACAAAGCAGGCAGCACCCCTGCCTTGAAGAGACTCATCCCATGAGGACTGAACACTGACACTGGAAGCTGGAATTAATACCCAAACAAAAAAGGAGTTGGGAAGAGAGCAAAGTGGGAACCACGAACTGAGTTTTTCTGACAAGCCCCAAACACTGCCACTACCTCACCCTGTCGGAGTCCTAGAAACTTAGAATTTGGGGGTTTAGTGTCTAGTAATGTGTGTGACTTAAGATGGAAGATTTAGGGCTTTGCAGCTTCTCTAAAATGAGGACTAGGATTTCCAGAGGGGCTGATGAGACCCCTGACCCAGAAGTTGACCCAAAAGTAAGTCCACGTGTAGAAAATCCTAAGTGGTGGTAGAGAATAAGAGAGAATAGACCAAACCTGAAAGGAATTTTCTAATCCCCTAGTTTAAGAATGTTCATGTGAACAAATTCAGAACCCTTACACACCCCACTCCCCAGGCTGCACAAGCGCAAATTTATTAGCATTTTTCACCAACCTTGGGAAAAATAAGGCAGCATCAGGTAAATTTTGCTAAAGGAATCAATGCCTCCATTCCTACCGAAGGAATGCTGAAGAGTCATCCATGCTATCTTTAGGTTATCCAAGCTCCTTTTACACAGCTTAAATATTCAAAAAAATCGCACAGTGGTTACCACAGCAACAAAGTGAGCTGTGCTGCATGAACCAGCTCCGGGGCTGCCGGCACGATCTGCACTACAGTGGGTCTCATTACTTGCTATTTTTCACCCCATTCACCTAATCCAGCGCACTCAGCTCGGTGTCTTCCGAGCTTGTACACATCCTCCTTCCCAGCCGAGCCTCCGCAGCACCTACAGTTCGCACCCAGCCCAGAGCCCGGGCTCTGAGGGATGCTCCAACAGCCGGTGCTGTGCTCACCTTCTTGCCACAGATGCTACTCCATCACTTGATTATCTGAAAACCTTGGCTCTTTGAGAAGAGGTAGACACACATGGCAGGATCTTCAGACACGTCTCTACTCAGATCAGCACTTTGATTTGGTCAATAAACGCACCAGCAGTACCAACACCGTGCAAATGTCAAAGCAGATGACGGAGGCTCTGGAGCAAACCCAGTATTCTGCTCAAGAACGGGGCATCTCTTACTCTGCACCAGGGTTACAACCCCAAATGGGTCTGGCAGTGATGCCTGAAGTTTCAGCTTTCATGTTTTTTAGGCTCTGTGCTGCCCAGGGGTGCAGTTCTGAGCTCACAGTCAGTGTCACTCAGCTCTGCACACAGCAGGGACACAAAACAAATCCTTTTCCTGCTGCACACCAAGAACAACTGGTACAAGTTTTCAGGCCCAAAAGCACAAACAAGGGTGGGCTGAAGAGAGAAAACAAGAAGGATGGGACCTCACAGCCTGGAGCTGGGATTGGACAATTAAACCCCAAGATGCAAATGGACCAAAACTTATCAAAGTGTGAGACCTGGTGATCGTTTGTCCATTTTGTGACCATTTTGGGTCCACCTTGGGTGTAGCCCTGGCCAGGCCCTTGTCCTGCCCAAGGTGGATCCTTAAAGGCCTTTTAATAAATATCTACTTTATTCTGTGGCTCTATGTAGTCTCTGTTCCAGGTCAGCCTTCCCAAGGCATCAGCAGCACTGAAAGCAGGAGTTCCTCCACTTATGAGAAGGAAAGAAATGTGAGATGGGACCTCAGGGCAAGTTCCTGGAGCTGAGGGGACAGACTGGACAGCCTACTGCAAATAAATCAGGGCAAATGGCCCAGCCTCAAAGAACAGAGTGTCACCAGATGCCTTTCACACACAGACTTGCTTTGGCAAATTGCCCTTTAAGTACCTTCCACCCCAGTATATTCCCAAGAGTCCTGCTGCTGCTTCACTCGGAGCTGGCTCCCTGCGTAAATCAAACTGTCGGATTTCAGCAGATTATTTTGTCTAAGCTAGATCTGCACAGCTGAGCTCAAAGGCAATCGCAGAGTTTTGGAGTAGGCCAATAGCACACCTTTCATCACATGGCCTTAGCTCTCCTTTTACAGCTCTGCTTTTTTGTGGTTTAAGATATTAAGAATAAGAATGATCTATATAACAAGCCTGAAACCCCAGTATTTGGGGACCCTGTTAACAGGTCTCAAGCCTCACTCTGAGCAGGTGCGACTTGTCCAGCAGACTCTCAAAAAACTTCATTATCTAAATGGGTCCAGTTAAGAATGCTGCTTACATTTGCACAGTGAAGTGGTTGCAAAGTCAAAGTCCCACAGAGTTCACTTCCAGCATTAGATAAACAATTTCAGCTTCCTACGAGATAAGGACATTTTCTGTACAGTGGATTCAGGATTCTAAAAACAATCTTGGCCTCTGCTCTGTCCAAGCAATGCACTGGAGACCTGACATTCAGGGTTCACAGCACAGGACAGTTTGCTGATGTAGCAAAAGAAACATAGGCAAAAGATATTGCAAACACCAGAAGAAAAGATACGGCGTGGGCGTCATTCAATCAGAAAAAGGAAAAAATCAGAATTATCTGGAATATATGAATCACCAAGTGTTTGATCTGCAGTTCTTCCCTAAGAACACAAATCAAGCTGTGAGCAAGATCAAAACTCTGCACCACACATGCAGCGAAGAGTTTATGAGGAGGTTCCCTAGATGGCCAAAACCACATTTTGCTGTGATTGTGTTCTGAGAGGAATCCAGCCTTTGAGAATGCTCTTCCTCCCACACGCGGGTCCTGTTTCTAAGCAACACGCACTTAAACCATCCGCAGGAATAAAAGAGTTAAATGTCACCACCCAGCCTCACCTGCTGTGCCCTGAGGAGCAGCATCTGCATGTCAAAGAGAAGACTCTGATTTATTCCAGCAGAGCACAGGATCCTGCAGCTCAAGGCTGGCTCAAGGAGACCACAACAGTCCCTGAAAAAGGAAAGAGCCTCCAGAAATAGAGACTCCACTCTATTTCTATTACCAAGACCTCCACACGGCCTTCATTGACTAGTAATTAGGAAAAGAAAAATTAGGCAACTTGAGATCTTAAAGTACTGATGCTTATCACCAGTAAGCACTGCTAAACTCAGGCAAACCTTGCCATATTTACATTTTTAGAGACTTTTCTCACCTTTTATTCCATGGAAAAAAACTACAGCTATTCCAATTTCTTCTAGAGGGATAGATCAGACACAATATTTAGGGAGGGGAAAACCTTCAAGATTAATTTTAAAATCTCCTAGAAACTTCACCTTAAGGGCTCCTCAGACACAGTGATGCCACTGAAGTCAGTAATGAAACCATTATCATACAACTCAATAAACCCATAATAAGCTCACTACCTAAAGAGTGTGGGTGGTTCTAACCCTCTTCCTTCCTTTAGTGAAGAGAAAAGGTGTTTGGTTTTTTTTTTGTTCTGTTTTTTGTCAGAACAAAAAAAAGCCAAAAAACACCAAAACCAAAGTACAAAGAACAGGAAAGAATGATCAAAGTTATGGAAGAGCTCTCTCAGAAAAAGAAACTAAACAGGTCAGACCCAGGTCAGAAAAATGGTACAGCCGTGATTATTTCGGTTTTTAGATTTTTATCTAATATAAAGAAAAAATATACTGACATATACGGGGCAGTGGGGTGCAGCCACTGACAGAGAAGCCCCCTGAAACTTTCAAAATATACTGAAGTCTAGTTATATTTGGTAACAGAAAATGAGACAAGGCTTGGGTCAAATCTAAATTTGAGATTAGCAGATTTATAAGTATGTAATTTCTGTAATAATGCAGATTTAAGAAGTAAATACCTTTGCATTGGTGAGAACTATACAACAACAATAAACTAAATAAAAGGAAGCTGTATTATGCTATGTTTAATATATTGTTTAATGTATTCAGCTCCTTTTCCTGGCAGAAAAGCAGAGTATCCATCAAAGTACAGTAGCAGCTGGCAACTGTATACACCAATATCTAATTTCTCTAAGGAAAAAAAAAAAAAAGTTGCATCTAACAAAAGTCTGTCNCCTATGTTTCCTTTCAAACTATTCAAAAAAAAAAAAAAAAAATTAACAGAATAAAGAGGAGTAGCAGCGCAAGGAAATAACAGCGATGAGCAAAACAGATGTTATGAGTCAGATCCTCGGTTTGAATAAATCAACACATTGGAGAAAGCCAAGAAATAATTTGTACCATTTAACAGTCACGTCTCCATACCAAAGATGGTTCTCCATGAACCTCCTGGAGGACAAACCCAGCACAGGGAGCTGAGCCAAGGGGCATCCAAGCAAGGACCAGCATAAGATAGAGGTCAGCAGTCCGTGGTCACAGGATCACTGGTTGCAAGGTCTTTTAAAGGTTAATTAGCCAGTAAACTACTGCCACAGAAATTGTTTCTATTTTCCCACCAATCCCTGATTAAATTGCCTCACGCCTCTTGCCTCAATGAGGCCCTTCTTCACCAATCCCATAATGACACACAAAACTACCTGCTGCACCTTAAAACTTTTTACTATTTCTGTAACTAGTTCTATAGCTACACTTTAAAGCTTTTAACCCCACTTACCCAGCTAAATATGTCTCTGCCTATACTACAAACCCACATTCTTGCTTATGGTCTCTACATCTGGAAGCCTTTTCCAAGGTCTGAAGTCGAACCCTATATTCATTTCTAGGTTTGGGCCTATGCACATGTGGATTTCCCACATGGTTTGGCCCTCATGACACACTTTTCAGGACTTTTCAGTATAAAATTAACTTCTTTTGAAGGTTTGAGTGCTTTCAGGCCTCCTGTGGGTCCCTCAAACTCTGCCAGCAACCAAAGGAGCACAAAAGGAAAGGACCAAACAAATTTGTTTGTTCTTGGACCCGGAAGATCTTCCTGTGGTTCCCTCTGTTCAGTCATTTGTGATAACCTTCATGATTCATCTGTGAGTAATGCCCACTCTGGCAAGTTCCCAGTGTGCAGGGCTGCAGGATTGTTTCTGGAGATCAAATCCAAGGAATCCAGAGCTGTGACGTGAGATCCAACGCCGTCGGTTCTCACCCAAGGTGCTCCACATCACCGGCGTCACAAAAGCTCCTGTGTTATTCAGAGGAACTGTAGGAAAAGTACTCAGCACGTAGTTTTCACCAGCCACCCCATTTTTGTTTGACTGTGTGTTTATTTTAACTGTCAAATTACGATTCTTGTCAAAACATATCGCCTCCTTTCTGTATCACCATATGCCGAGATAAATCTCCACGTTCTCACTTGAATGTCATGACTGCTTCAGCATTTTGCGCTGAATATTTCTCGAGTGTAGAACAGTCTTTGAAGTAATACATTCCTTTGCTAATAAAGGAACAAGAAACTAAGTATCTCTCATTATCATTAATTTCCACATCGACTCTTCTGTGATATGATGACTGTGGCAGGAAATGGTCTCTTTGCCTATAATTAAATGCCATGAATTTGCCTGTACCTGTCATTAATATAAAGGACAGGATTTAAAGAGAGTAAAGGGGCAAAGTGCCACCTAATTAAACAGGCAGTTTAAGTCCTACTTTCAAAACTTAGCAGAATATGGAAGCCTCTGTCTCATTTCTTCTAATGAGTATTTTAAAAACGTGATTTAAGTGAGAATTGTTTGTCTTTTTTTTTTATTGGATATAAATGCAAAGTGGACGTCCAACCACACCCCTCAACACTAAAAACCAATCTGTCCCACTAGTAGGTTTGCCACAGCTCTTGGAGGGCTACCAACAAGGATTTCATAGTGAAAAGAACCCAAATAAACACAGTTGATCACCAAAACAGCCGGTGTGGAAAAGTTATCTAAATGCCAAAATATATTTTAAAAACCCCCAGACTTCCTCAAGTATGGAGAGAGACAGGAGCTGTGTGAAAAGACACAGCTTGCTGGAAGGCTTGGGGGTTTTTTGCTTAGCCAAAACCAAAGTAAAAAAAATTAAAACTTGGTCAACAGTTTATCAATAAATTTTTAGCTTGGCCTGTGCTCTGGATTCCACAGCTGAGGGGTCATTTATTCCAGGTTTGGAATCCCCAAACACAAATTGCCAACAGAGCAGGCAGCTGCCCTGCCTGACTTGGAAATGCAGGAGATCAGGAGCACCCAGCCTGGTACCCTGTCTCCATGAGATGGCAAAAAACCTGCTCAGGTGCTTGAGAAATGAAAAACATAAAGTTCCCACGTCTCTTTCTTGGTGCCTTATAGTTCACCTAAAGAGAAATCACCCATAAGCAGCGTGGTCTTAAGATTATTTTTCTATATATCTATAAAAATATGATTATGATGAAATAGTGATTTTTTTTTTTAAAAATCAGTGGCGTGGTTGTCACCTTTCACTTGACTCTTCATTGTGAAGGCAAACGCTACTTTAGAATAAAATACAGAAACAATGGGATTCCCCCTGCCTTCAGCTTTTTTGACTCCCAAACGATGCCAAAATTCTTGAGAAGTGCCAGGCTTGCATGCAACCCTACATTTCCAACCCTGCTCAGAGGCCATGCCTGCTGCTTCTCATTCATAACACCTTTATATAGAACATTTTGCTTTTAAGACAACTCAAAATTTTAAACCAGGCGTGACCACAATCCGTAAAAATTCTCAAAGCAAAGAAGTTAATAGATTGAGGTGTCAAAAAAAAACCCCAAACTTAATTACTTTAAAAGATAACTGGAGCAAAGCAAAAGTCCATAGATAAAGTTGATCTGAGCCAGTAAAACAGTTCATCAAAAAAAGAGATGCAAAATAAACCCTCAGAAGTGAAATCATTTTTATATCAAATCCAGAGCCACAAAGAATGTCTTTAACCAGCAGGACTGCAACTTCTTTGTGACAGATGGAATAATAAATTCATGCAAAATTTTATCATATCTGATTACACTTGTTTCAAGTTTAGTTCCATTCTGTACCTACAATAAAACCCCTGCTCTCAATTCATTACCTGCAGTCTTAATTAGGGAATATTTCTAAAAGCTAAGATTATGTATTTTATCTACTTCTGGGCTGGGTTTTGAAGACAGTAACAAGAGGAGTTTTTGGGGAAAAAAAAGTATCATTTTAAAATTAGGATTTTTTCACTTTTTCTCCTCAATTTACAATTTTTTGTGCCATATTGTTAATAACAAGAAGAAAACATCGTTTTCCAACAGCTCTTGTGTATATTCACCCAGTAACTCCAGATTTGAAGAATCAGAAAAAGAAAAGAAGTTCAGCACAAGACCATAACAAGAAATAGCAACTTTGCAAAATATTCTAATTTGGTCTTAAAATACTATCTAGCTATTTAAAATTCTAAAAAACTGTCATCTCATATGTCTGAATCACATGAAAAACTAAATAAGCACAAGACTGATCCTCCCTTTACAGATTGTGGCTACACACCCTCCCACCAGTGGCTGATCAAATGCTTTATTTCACATATCCGAGGAATTTCGTGCCAAATCACCCACTCCAAGTCTTAAATGTCACTTTCTGGACACAGACCAGCAGCCCAAAGAATCTTCAACGTCCCCACAGAAGAAATCCTTGACCCTGCAAGACAAACTTGGAGGTGAAACCCGACATCATGTCTGGTCACAGACGGCTCCTGAATTTTCCACACCCCTGAGCAGGCCACTCATCCTGCAAATGGAGAATTAATGAGCCCTTTCAGACAGAAATATCAGATGTTTGGAAATGTTCACTCACAGCTCGGGGCATTTTAGGAATTTGCTCTGGCGATTCTCTCACGGCCCCATTAATAATTAACTGTCATTATGAGACAAAACCTCTCCAGCTAAGGGCACAGTGACCCACCACTGCAGGGTGATTTTCAGCCCAATGACGCCGTGAGAGGTGAGGTGCCAGTGATCATCTCCACTTTTAAAGTCCATCACAAAACAAGGCAAAGGGCTGGAAAACAGGGAATAATTTGGAGAAGGGAGGCTGCAGTGGCAAAAGCCTGGATGAGGTGGTCCTTGTTTTTCTCTTCAGGAAGCCACTACACTGAAACTTTTTAAACAGTGCCACATAATTCCAAAACTGCTTCCTTTAAATCTCCATGAGCTGTTCCAAGAGAAGAGTTTCTAGCTGGTTTTACAACCCACGTGTAGGGAATAAGTTAAGATAATCAGAAGTAGAAAGCTTTGGGGAGGAATAAAAGGCAAAAGCCACCCAGTCGTGGTTCACATCTGCTCTTCAGTACTCTGCCTCCCATAATTAAAAAGAATGAAAGCTGTGCTTTATCATGGTCTGTTAAAAGACCTGTTAATAAATTTAATATTACATGAATGCATGGGTGATTTGCTGAATGGACATGGCAGCTCATTTATTTAAACAGGCCATGCACAGAGTAAGTTGCCATTCAGGAATAGCTGAGAACCTTGTTTAGCTGGGAAAAAAACATTCAAAAACAAGAGTAAACCCACTCTACTCTTCATTTTCTTCTAGAAATCATTTGAATGGTTCCAAGTGAATCAATTTAACGATATTTGAAGATCGAACATCTGGTTTCCAAAGTTATTCAATTAAAACACAAAATGGCTCACATCACTTTTTATGTACAACTGTATAAGGTATTGCATCAAAGAGAATGCCTTACAATTACTGGGATAGTCAGAAATAAACAAGTATGAAAACAATTATTTCCCTCCAGAGTGGATAACACTTCCAGTTTAACAGTCATGAGTAAAGTAATTTGTGAAGTTTATTAAGATTATGGTTTTACAGGCTTTAATTTATTGAGACAAAGCCTCATTTATGCAGAAACATTAGGACTTACTACTGACTCATTTGATATCAAATATTCTTCCTGGAATAAAATATTCACATAATTACTTCAAATAAATGAGGTGTTTACAGTCAATGAACTGATTCCCTTTAATCTGTTTCTGAAATAATACGCACTTATGGAAAAATAGCATAAGTTTCTTCAAACTAAGAATCAACTTTACAGTGAAACAGATGAAGTGCCTTCCTAAAGAAATCCTTTTACTCGACTAAATGTATCGCTATATGATGTAAACAATTCTTGTTCTGACTAGGTCTCAAATTGCTAACTCATTTCTCAGATTCTGGTACAGAGAACAGGCATCATCAGATCAAATTGCCAAACTGTTGAGAAGCTGGGGGTTTTTTTAATACATTTTCAGTGCCTTGGACCAGACCTAATGTGAATAACAGCAGAGCGTTCAAATCCTGATCTAAATGAAAGATACAACTGTGAATCCAGTGAATGCTGCTGCAAGCTGCAACATCTATGTGTCTGCTCCCTCTTATTTAAATCGGGGAAATCTTATACCAACCTTGCAGTGTGGAGAGATGAGCAAAGCTCTCTCTCCACAGCCTGCTCGTCCCTGCCAAGAGATCTATCTGTCAGTGGCAGATGAGGCTGCAGACCCCCCGTGATTATCTGACTCCAGGGTTCCTGACTCAGGCCGGGTAATCTCATCACTGAATAATTCACAGCATCAAAATAGAATTCCCTGAATGATGGGAACGCAGGAGTAGCAAAAAGGTTGCTAGTTGACCACTGCCCCCATACTGCTTGAACAATAAGGTGCTTTACCCTCACTCACTCTTTTTAACAGAATATTGGCTTATTCTTCTCAAGATAACAAATACTGCAAATGTATGTTAACCTCTATGGAAGTCAGTATTCGAGAATTTAATCTAAGATTCGTTTTCCTCAACGGGACAAATCTCTTCTTGTGGTAAAAATCAGTTAGAAGAACATTCTGTAAGAGTTGATTAGAGAAACCTTAAAACTTACTCCAAAAAGATAAAACTACCTTTTTTTTTTTCTTTAATAATAGTGACATAAACTAGTAAAACCTTCAGGTCATCAGGATGACTTTGTATTTTTCCTCTTATTTCTTACTAGGAAATCCATACGAGTTTCTTCCCACTCCCAGATATTGTTGGATACAATAAACTGAACCAATACAATACTTCATTAAGAAGAAAAACAAGCACCAAGATTATAGAGATTCCAAGCTTGCATATTCAGACCCAATCTTCAGCAAGCTCAGAACATATAATAGCTTCTAAAATCTATTTTTAAACCTAGAAAACAATAACATTTCAAATTTTTATGCAATTTAAGTTCAGTACAGGGAAATTTGCAGTATTTCACATAATTAATTGCAATATTTAAAAGACAGGAGGGTTTTTTTAATCTAAAAATCTAGCCTTGATCTCTTTCTCCTGTGTGTGACTTGATTTTCCTGAGTAGATGAACAGGTATTACTCATGTCCTTTCTCATTAAGCCCAAATAACGATCATGTAAAGATAATGAGGGATTGTTAATGCATTTTTTGTTGGTATATTGGTTAATTTAAAAAAAAAAAAAAATCTCAGCCAGGGTGAACAAAGCTGTGCTGGTCCAGCAGGTGGTAAAGATCAAAAAATGAAATAAATCAAAGAGGATGTGCAATAGTTGCAGGCACTATTATGATGTGATAGCTGAGGGTTTAACTATCAGTTTCATTAGAAGTTACTATTCCTTGGTGCAGACAGCTTTGAAGTGAAAACTCCCTTGATGTACAGCCTTGGAAATGGGAGTCCTCAGCTAAAAGAAAACCCCTCCTCCCCTATGACAATCCCATGCTTTTGGTTACGTTTCTCCCTTTAAAAGATGGAGTTCCAAAAAAAAGAAACTGTCGTGGTTTGTCATTAGCGTGCTTGCTTCTAACGAGTTGGCAAAAATTCTTCATTTCTTGCCCTGTTCACCATCATGAACAGAAGGTTCCTCACAGGCCACTGTTTCTGGTAGGGAGAAACACACAAAAAGTATCACACACAAAAAGTAGATTTTTTTTTTCCCCCCCACCAATCTTGCTGAGCCTTTGTATCCCTTGCATTCCTTTTACAGGAGCTGCACGTTTAAAATTCACTACCAATTAAAGCCCTGCCATAGACATGATAGGACCGTGCCTCTTGGAGCCAGCAATTACACCTGGTGATTCCCACATCCTGTTCCTCGGGAGGAAATATTGCAGCTTTTTCATTTTCTACCACGCAGGTTTAAGGAACTGAATCCTGGAGTCCAGTCCCTCCCGCAGGGCCCTGGGAGGCAGCACAAATTAAAGATTCTGTTCTGAACCATCCCCTGGGGAAGCTCCTCTGCAGGCAGCAATGGTGGAGAGCACTCTGATGAAGTAATACAACAATTATTTGTTCACAAAGGGATGGAAATAAATTCCACTGTCTGAAACGTGCAAGAGGAGGGGGTTACAGTGCCCACCATGGTCCTTGCCTTTGGGGACAACTACACATCCCCCAGGAACCAGAGAGGACATCCCAGAGCATGCCAAGACATCCCAGAGCATGCCAAGACATCCCAGAGCATCTCAAGACATTACAGAGTGTGTCAGGACATCCCAGAGCATGCTAAGATATCCCAGAGCACGTCAGAACATCCCCAAGAATGCCAAGATATCCCAGAGCATGTCAAGACATCCCAGTGCACATCAGGACATCCCAGGGCACATCAAGACATCCCAGGGCATGTCAGGACATCTCAGAGCATGTCAAGACATCCCAGGGCATGTCAAGACATCTCAGAGCAGGTCAGGACATCCCAGAGCACGTCAGCCTCCCCTGTGGCTCAGCACAGAAATGTTCACCCCTGGGGTGCAGGAGGGAAGGTAATTCCCACTGCTCTGTCCCTAAGGACAGGCAGGAGGGGACAGAGGCAGCAGAGCTCTTTGCCAGGAGCCAGCTCCAGTGCATGGCTGGGATCTGGGCTGCTCAAAGACAGGGAAACAACTTATCCCTCACCAATGTGAAATGTTAAAGCAGAGGAGTCCTAAGGTTTCTTTGTTCTTACTGGGGTAATGGAATTACCCAGGAAACTCAGAGCACTTTCTAAAATTACATTTTGGTCCTGTGTAATCTTAAGATTAATTAACTTCTGTGTTCCTTCATTCTTCCTCTGTGTATAATACTGGTTTATTGACATGTAAATTTGGGGGAGTGGGGGGAGAAATCCTCAGAAGTTCAATATCTCTCACAGCAGAGCAGGGAGAGTAAAGGCGAGGTCACACAGTAACTCAGAGCCAGGGAGTCACAAACTAATATATTTTCCATACACGTCCCCAGACCTCTCCTTAAATGACTGCTGCACGAGAAAAGCAAACCCAAATGAATGTCGACCAGATATTGCCTTTTCCTTCACCTCATCTTCATAAACACAGGGAGATCATTTCTAATGAAGCTTGCCCTTTCTCGATTGAAAAATTAATCTGCAAGCAAAATTAAGACATCTTTCCCCATATCCCTCCCACCCAGAAAATGTTAGTAATTTTGGCTCAAATATAAATGGCTTGGTTTAAGCTCAAAACATTTTTCCTTTCTCAGTATGTACATTCACAGTTCTCCATCAGTGCCACCACTTAGATGTTTGCTGCGTTGCCACAGTTAATTTCAATGTGTAGAACTTTTTTTTGAACTGCTCATTCTTCAGTGCTACAGTTTCCTTCGCTCAACAGAGATTTATTTTTCTTTAAAGTTACCAGAGAATTTCTACCTTATTGTTTTCCACCAGCCAATTTCTATCACCTGCGAGGAAGAACTCAAGAAATAACGAATGTACACTAAAAATATCACCAACACGGGGGAAACTATAAATCCTGTTCTTGTTTGATTTCTCTGGTCACCTTATTTTGTGAATATATGGAATTAAGTGCCATACCTGGATACTGAGTTTTTATTTGAGCACAAAATTCATATGGCTAAGATGGCTAAGATATTTCCACCAGCAACCACAGAGGTTTTGCTGAAAAAAACCCAAACAAACAAACAAACAACCCATCAAAAAATGACAAAAATAAAAGAAGTCGTAAAAATGGTTACCACGTGGTGGAGAATAGGCAGAATGGATTTAAATATCTTTAAGCATTTCTGCACTTCACATTTTGAACAGGAATATAGAGCAGACATATTCCATCCTGGTTGATATATGCACACCAAGGGGTTGAAAATCTGCAGCCAGGGAAGTGCTGTGACCTCCCCTGGCAAATGTCCACCCCACTGCCTTTGCAAACTTCATCATCCAGCAGTGCCACACCAGAATTCCACCCCAAGCCATGCTCAGGCACAAATCATGGTTCCTGTTCAGGCAGATGCTCAGGTGGCACCATGCCCTGCAAGTCTCATTGAGAAGACAGGCTTGGGTGTTCTTGTGGAGTTAAAAATATCAGAGCACACTATCTGAACACACAAAACCCGGAGGAGACGAGTTGTTTGACTACAAGGGACAAAGTCGTGATGAAATACTTTCTGCTGGGCACACCAAATTCTTTCATTAAAAAAAAAATTAAAACGAAACACCACCAAAAATGTGCTTTTACACAAAATTGTATCAGACAATTGTCTGTTGGCAAAGATGCTCCCAGACTGCCAAAGTGCTGGCACCTTTGTCAACTCCAGTCCTTACAGTGTCTTTCAGCCACAACCTCCTTGATTTAAATGCCAGCGCTGCTGACCCTCAGGATTATGTAAAACCACGTTCTTTATCTTTTCTGCATGCCAGGATATGTCCAGTGTTAGAGGGCTGTGGTTTTTTTCACTGCTTAATCATTGAATTAACTCTCCAAAACGGTAACAGAGCTTCATTTATTTGGCAGTTTGTGTAGCTGGAGAAAGGGGGTGTGGGAATTCATCCTTGGAGAGCTCCAGAGGGTGAAAAGTAGGGAAGCATTGAAGAACAACCGTATGTGTCACGGAAAATTAACACCCTCCGTTAATCCAGGGCTCCAGCTGTACCCTAGATGTGCCTCTCTCTCATCCCTAGCAGATAATTTCCAACTGATCATACTTGTCATCTTGTACACTTGTATTGGCAGCAATCCCCTTAATGCACAGTTAACCACAGATGGCAGGACTCCAGCTTTCAGATGCAAGATTTTGAGATCTAACATATAAATAAACCTTCAAGTACCCTAAAGCAGAGCTGTGAAAACTTGTTAGTGCTGCTTTATGTATTTAGCTTGAAAGGCAGTGCCATTCTAAATAAGGATGCAGGGAAGGACAACATGATCGTACGCTGGAGCAACAAGTCTTTCTGCACATGATTTAACTCTGTGTTTAATCACAACCTCAACCTTCTCATCAGCCATCAGTAAAAAGATTGTGATTCATGTATGTAAAAATAAAGTTTTCGGATCAACTACTCGGAGTTTCTTCTTTTTAAGAACTTTTCTTATCAAAAATAATCACTCAGTGAGTACTAAACCAATAGAAAAGAAAAGTTAAAAATCAGAGTACACTACCTAAATATAAAAAAGCTTAGATCAGATGAGCTATTTAACAGCAAAGGAAAAAGCAATAGTGAAATGTTTTCTTCTGGGAATACCAAACCCTTCCATTTAAATAAAAGAACCAAAACATTGCCCCTTTTACATGAAATTCAATTAGGCTCCTACACAGGGCTCCCTTTAGAACTCCGTAGATAAGAAGATTTCCATCTGCTCTTACTGTTATGTTACTTAAAAATCTGCATTTCATGTTTTTCATTAGAAAACAACATCACAAATTAGAATAAAATGTGCCTCTGTTAAGGATTTTGCATTTGTGTTTCACAGTAAGGAAAAGAATGAAGCAGCTCACTGCTTACGAGGAACATGAGCAAAGAAAGAGCAATGGGCAATGAACTCAGCTGGCAAAAACCATTACAGGAAATACTTGGCACTGATTCAAGCTAAAGGGAAAGAAGCAATTCCACAGGCAGGGAAATCGACCAGCCAGGTCCTGGCAGTACAGTGCAGTCCCAGGAGAGTGGATGAGGGGAAACATTGCTCTCATTTATATAAAGGGGAGAAAGAAGGACTCTGGGAAGCACTGACCTGTCAGCCTCACCTGTGAGGGTGCCCAGAGAAGCTGTGGCTGCTCCTGGATCCCTGGAATTCTCCAAGGCCAGGCTGGACAGGGCTTGGAGCAACCTGGGACAGTGGAAGGTGTCTCTGCCCTTGTCGGGCGGTTGGAACTGGGTGATCTTTAAGGTCACTTCCAACTCAAGCCCATCTATGATTCTATAATTATGTATTACAACCCTTTATCAATTTCAAAAAAAAATGTATCAGAACAAACAATTTCAAATTAAACTAGAAGCAACAAAGACAAGCTGTGTGAGTATGTAGAAGTGAAAGTTCTATACAAAATAAATTCACCAAATCATCTGAAGCATTTTCAGTCTCCCTTTTACTCTCTCCAAGTTCCACCTTGGTGTCAAGCAGAGGTTTAGTGCCTGGGAGATTTACTTACAATTAAGAGGGAAGAAATTAAAGTTTGTTTTGTTTTTTTAAAAGAGGGTTGAGCATTCACATCAGCAAATCCAAGAGCTGCTAGAGAGAAACTGATATCCTGGGATAGAGGCTGACTGGAGAACCACCAGGAGTTGTCAAGCACTTACCCAGGTTACAAGAATATTGCTTCAGCTGCAGAAAAATCTGTGAGATTTGTACTCCAAACAAATTTCCACGTGGGATGTACATGGTCTTGCATGTTCAACAGTAAATGGCAGCAATGTGTGAAAATTCAGCATAAGTGGGGATTTGCTCAGAAGACCTTGCTCTCTGATATGGAAAACTCAAGGCGTGCACTTAGTAACATGAATAAAACACAGAATTTATAACTTTTGAAAATATTTTCTTGCAATATGAGAGGCAATTAGTTCAGTCTCACTGTCATGGAGCCTTTCCACATCCCTGTTCAGTAAGGAGTACCTTAAACCTGCTCTAGCCTGCAGGCAGTCGTTGTCTCATGACTGTCTCTTTTGCACTTGTGGTTAATTCCGGTGGGTTGAGAATGCACCAGTCACACTGCTGTTAATTTATTCTTCCTGTTTGGTTGGATCATAGATCAGCATCATTGGTGCCCTGCCAGGCAGCAGAAGAGCAACAATATCTGGCAACTAAAGAGATTTAAAATAATTGGTGGCAATACACCAGCTCCAAAATGACTGAAGGTCTGGCTCCTGTTCAGTTGTCAAATGAAATGTTATCTTAATTATAGGGTCTAGGCTTTTCTCTGAGCATAGTAGGACTTTTTTTTTTTTTCCTCTCTTTTTTCTGTACAGCCACTGAATCCCAACTGTTACAGGATTACCCTTTCATATCTTAATACTCCAGTCAACACAGTCATAGAGAAGCTGCCGCCGGAGAAAAAGAAATACAGACAGGGTAATTTCCAGAGGTAAACAACAGAACGAGCTCCAACTCTGCAAGTAATACAGGGAATGCTCCCATGAACTGAGAACACTGGTGTCCTCTCCTTTCCATGCATCGTTTCGGTCTATATATTTGCCAAATTTGTTAATTAAAGTCTACGCTTAAAAAAAGAAAAAAAAATAAATTGTACATTGTAGGGTTTAGTGAATAAAACAGGACACTGTACTGGTCCAGGTATTTCATTCCAATTTCCCTCATCACCAGCCCTGCATCTCTGCCCCTTTCCTGGTGTCCACAGACACACTCAGCATTCCCACCCTGTGCACGTCAGAACCAGAGTAGATGGAAGGGAGGAATTTCCCAAGAGGTAACACACTCATGGGAGGATTTCAGTCACAGACCTCCTGTGCTGACTTTCACATATTTTTCTACAGCTTCAACTGTAAGGAATTCATAAAGGAAACGTGTGCCATGCTCTCAGCTTTGTTACCTCTCTGAAAAATCCAGCTTCCCATCACCAGGACTGGCAGAGCTGTGGGGCTTCAGATACTCCTTGTGTTCATCCTTAGTCAGTCTGAATATTAGGGATGATATCCCCCAGGCTTGAATATCTCCTGCAGCAGTAACTCAAAACACAAAAACTGGGGCACAAACAACAGAAAAGGAAAATTAGCAGTGAGGGAAAGAAGAAGTAATAATAAAATGAGTTCCTTGTACAGTGCTGGTCCTCCCATGTATTTTATCTCATTGCCATTTCTCTTGGCCTTCCCACGTCTCAGAAAAGAACACACCTAAGGCTTGGCTTTTATAAAAATCAGAATTTTTTAATTGAAATAGCCACAACTTTAATGGAGGATGACTTCTCCCTCATCTTAAAGCCACTGACATACAACTGTGCATAAATGTATATATATATAAATATATATAATGCTGAAACTCCATTAAGCCCTGTAAAGTTGTCATATAACACCAAGTGATTTCTATGGCATTTTCTACCACAAAATGATCATCTATTATGTGTTGCGCTGTTTTCTTCCAAAATGCTACATTTTTAGCATGTCCATAGGCAATAAGAAAGCAAATTACGTTACCTGGGGGACAGTAGGCTCTGTGCTCCACTGCCAAAATTGTAAGCAGTCATGCACGCTTGTGAAATACATTTTTTCCTGTTTCTCCCTTCTTGAGGGCAAAAAAAATATATATAAATTAACAAAAAATGCCAGCTTCTGCAGCCTGAAAAAATTGCTTTTTCAAACTTCAATTCATGTTATCTTTTCAGTTCCTGGAATAAGGATCCCCTCTCACACAGGGTAAGGACTGTCCAAGCAGATCACATCCCACAGCAGCACGTAACCCCAAGAAATGAAAAGTAAATGTCATTTCACACCCATAAAAAAAGATGTAGGGTTTTTTTTTGGTTTCTTTTTCTGGTGGTAAATCCAGATAAGGAGTTTAACAGCCTAATTCATAAACACAGAGGAATGTTTAATACACTTTAGCACCTGAAAATCCCATAAGAATTCAATCCCTCTAAGAAAACAATTTTCACTATAACACACAACAAGCCCCATGCAGTGACATTTTTCTCCTCCTGCCCCCACACGTGTGCCACAGCTTTTGTGAAATCTTTGGTGCCTTGGGAAGGCTGACCTGGAACAGAGACTGGACAGAGCTAGAAAATAAAGTAGATATTTATTGAAAGGCCTTTAAGGATCCACCTTGGGCAGGACAAGAGCCTGGCCAGGGCTACACCCAAGGTGGACCCAAAATGGTCACAAAACTGCTAACTGGTCATGAGGTCTCACGTTTTTATAAGTTTTGGTCCATTTGCATCTTGGGGTTTAATTGTCCAATCCCAGCTCCAGGCTGTGAGGTCCCATCCTTCTTGTTCCTCCCTCCAGCCCACCCTTGTTTGTGCTTTTGGGCCTGAAAGTTGTCCTTGGTGTGCAGCAGGAAAAGGATTTGTTTTGTGTCCCTGCTGTGTGCAGAGCTGAGTGACACTGACTGTGAGCTCAGAGCTGCACCCCTGGGCAGCACAGAATCTGAAATACATGAAAGATAAAACTTTAAGGCGTCAGCATTAGACCTGGTGAATGTGTCATGCCTTGCCTTGGCCCCTCAGGGACGTGGAGCATCCCCAGGGCCCTGCACAGGTACAGCAGCAGCCAGGTGTGAGCAGCTGACCTGGGGGAGTCCATCCTCACCCACAGGCAGCCCTTGTTCCAAGGCAGAACGCTCCAGCTGCCCCCACAGCCCAACCCTTTAATATTTATTAGTACAAATCTCACACTGAACACATAGAAATGGAAGGGAAAACCCACACATGGTAAAAGTCTCTGTTATTTTATGAACCTTCTACAAGGCTCCCTTCTCAGAAGCAGCCAGTGTACTGTGGCTCCCTCCTCTTCTTGTTACTCAAGATTTTCCATGATTTAATACATGAGAAAAGGAACACTAAACTCCAAAAAGTGAACTGATTCAATCTGTATCTTAAAGCCTTATTCTCACAGCTTATTAGTCATTAAAAAGAAAAATTAGATTATCTTCACCACAGTGCAGAGTTTTACCATGTGGAAATAACTCTGCTGGGTCCTGCACTTGATTTGGACTGAAACTTGAAATAACTTTGAGACAACTGCACTACAACCCATTAATTCTCCTTCTGCCAAAGAATCAGGCTTCATTCCTGGGCTCCAGACTCAAATTAGAATTTGCCTTTTCTTTGCTTAATGCTAAAATCAATAAAATAATCTGTCTCCAAAATGAGATTTATTACAATGGAAAATAAGAGGCTTTCTATAGAAAACCTTTTACATGGTAACTCTGATAAACAGATATCCAGTCTAAATTACACCAGTAGGACTTGGGCAGACTATGGTTAAACTACAGCAAAATAAAATCTAGAAGCCTGAAAATTAAAGGACTGAGGAAATACTGTTAAATACTTGTCTGCAGTGAAATGTGGCCAGAATTCATTGATGGGCTGTGTACCTATTCTGAACTCCACAGAGGAACATCTGCTACACATGAGGTCAGTAAAGGCCTTCACTTCAAGTAAAACTTAATTTTGCAGATCAGAAATGGCAAGGGGAAAAGAATGACTTGCTGGAGAAAAAAAAAAAAATCTTTTAGTTGAAAAAGAAATTAATTATTGGGAACATCTTGTTAAAAAAAAAAAAAAAAAAAAAAAGTACCTTTTATCTTTAACTTCAGTTGAAATGCATTGTGTGTCCTCCCTTCATACTTGGAAGCAACCCCAATTGCTTTGAAGTTCATCAGCCTAATGAGGAAGTCCATATAGCTCAGGCAACTGCTGCATACTTAGCAGCTCCTGAAAAGGAGAACCATTTATAAACCTAAAGGGATGGCTGGTTATTCAGGCACAAATACAAATTCACTCACCAGCTCTGCTGCTGACATGACTCATTGGACTCCGAGTGCTGGATCTGGATGTAACGTGGAGAGACATTACTGAAGTGTTTTGTTTTAATTCACTGCAGCAGAGAACATGATCTATCGACAGCAGAAGCAGAGCCACAGCTTCCATCAAAGTTTTTTTGCAGCCTTGGCATCAGATGTGTGCAACTGCTGCACCATCTGAATGCTTTGAGGATTTCAACGCCACTGTAGCAGCCTGGGTAAAGGACTGAACTTTTTAAATGATCTGCCAATGGTTTAATAACAAATAAGAAATATTTACTGTATTTAATTTCTGAATCTGTATAGGATTTAATCTTCTTTTGAATGCCATAAGCTTGGACAAAGTCTCATGACTGTAAAAATAGTAAAAGTGGCATTTTCTGTTGGCACTGAGGCACACTGTATTTATATCTACTTGTGGGAAGATGTAGATATTAAACACAGTTTAACATAAACCTGTAAACCAGTTACTCCCTTACATCCTAAATTTCAGTTTCTAATCACAAATTACAAGAAACTCTTATTTACACCACAAGTAAAGTCATGAATTTGGATCACATGAGGGGAAGGAGAAATACAATGTCTGCACACTGCACACTTGATGAAGCATTTTTGCTGCCTGCACATTCCCACATTTTCATTGCTCGGTTTCTCCGTGCTCCTAATTACACTGCAGATAAATTTCTTAAGAGAAAAAAGAATTTGGAAGGAACAGACCTCTGAGAGACAAGGGCAACAATTAAGCTGGAAATGCCTGCTTTTCTCTTCAGCATAAACTGAAGCATAATTATGCAAGTGATGTTGCTGCCATACCATTTCATTGTCTGAGTGCCAGCATAGAGGGTTTCTGTTCCCTCTGGATGGAGGGACCCAAGTCAGTCCTGGCTGTGCCAGCGTGGAAAAATCTGAAGTTGCCCACGGTAATTGTGAATGCAAATGTAAATACCAGAAAATCAGAAATGGAGTATTTATAGATGTCCATGCTTCCTGAATGCCCACCATTATCTGGAGATTAAGACCAGCAGAGTTATCCCAAAATGCATTTGCTGGGTGCAATTTCTTCCTGGGGACTTCAGAAGCTGTTGTGTTTCTGCTTCCTACAGTGCCCATAAAACTTAACTCTGAGGTTTGCAGACCATGAAAAAAGGAAGTTAAAACAATGTACTCCAGAGTAAGGTAAATCCAGAGTATAAAAGGGCAAAGAAGGGCATGTGATCAAATGTCACCCCAACTGCAAAGTAAGATTATCAATAAAAATCAAAAAAAAAAATTAAATATTTTAAAAATACCTCCAGCTTCACTCCTTTTGATCTGGAATGACTACTCTTAATATTACAATGTAAAGCTTCTAAGATAGAATGGTATACTTCACAAATGAATGAGGGAGTGAATACTAACTGCCTTGTGTTTCTCTATGTATTCCAATTGTTTTCTTATTTTTATATGTAAGCATTAGGTGCTTGCAATGATACTAAAAACATTAATAGATGTTGTCAGGCTCCAAAGTAAACTGCAGGAACTTTTAACAGATCTGTAGAACTTTTAAGTTTGCCTTGCCCTCAATTTGCATGTTAAACACGTAATTAAGTTACAGCATTCCACAGATGCCACCATGTAAAACAGCAAGAGGAAATAAAAGGGGAGGAGAAAACAAGGAAATTTAATTTTTTACACACACGGATAAAGAGATGGCAAACACGGCCACGAAAGCACATTAGCAGGGAGCAAAAGCACTGGGAATTAAAAGTAAAGAACACCATCTGGGTATCCTGGACGGTGTCACGGCTCTGTCCCCTCTGTCCAGCTGGCAAGGGCTGGGACATGCTGATGTGTCTGAGAGCTCAGCCAGCTCTGGGCTGCCCAGAAACCTCCGTGTCTGGCTGCAGCAGGAATGGGGGCACTGGCACTTAGTTGTGGCCAAAACGCCGTTGCTGTGATTCAGGATCACTTTCCTATCGCTTCCATCAGCGTCAGAGCGAGCCCTGAAGTGAACTGGCTCAACAACACCCATCGCTTTGAATTAACTTCCCTTTGGATTGGTCACTTCTTTTCAGGACTGAAGTCCTAAAGGAGCGGGTTGAAGGAAAACAAGAATGATTTTACATATTTGCTGCTGCAAAGAACAAGTCTCTAAGCTGTTCTCTGCGTCCATTACATCCAGAGTAGTCGTAAGGAAATTAAAGCACAGGGAGGAGAATTTATGTTGGATTTTGCCACGTTTTCTGATTAGGGCAGTGAACATTGATAGAAGACCCCAGGGACACTGTGATACCCATCACTGTGTGTTTTAAATAACACATTGGAAAACTTTACAGGGAAAGCTTTAGATACAGAATATTCTGATTCAGGAAAAGATGATGGAATGGCTGGAACAGCACAAGCTCTCAGAACCACTCCTGACTCAAATTCTCATGACTGGGGTAAACAAAAATGGTGGATATTTGGTGAGATGACTACATCTTCCACATCTAACACAGGAAAATATCACCCCTTTATGGGTGTGAGTTTCAGCAAATCTTGCTTTAAGTTATAATGCAGCTGTCTTCATTCTTCAGTAATATTTTTCTGTTCTGCTTCCTAATTATCTCTTAGAATAATTACCATGTCATGGCTCCCAGTCTTTCCTCAGTTGTAATCAGTGGTAATTTGTCAGAGAAAAAGACAGCAAGTTCAAGTTTTGCAAGGATCTGAGGACTAGGATGACCCCTCCAGAGAAAACAGCATCACAGGATGGTCTTTTATCTGACGATTTTTAAGCTTTCAAAGTGGCCAGAGTCAAACTGTCAGCATTCCAGACATGATAACAGACTCCCAGAGAGCCCCTGGCTCTGCCTGAGTGTTTTGCCAAGGCAGGATGGTGCTAACAGCTGCCAGGGCTGAAGGAGGTGATGCTGTGTTCATGGAAAATTACCTTTCGTATTTCTTTTTTCTCTGCGCTGTCCTTGCACCCAGGAACTGGGACATGACCACACATCTGGGGCTAAACAGGTGGAGCTCTGGGCCTTTGTATCAGCCTGTGCTGACCAAGATCAAACCAGCTCATAAACAAGAGGAAATTCTTCTCTCCTGTGCAGCACATGCCAGTTCACAGCAGACAGGTGTCAGCCAAGGGTTCTTGCTCACACTGAAATATGCACTGTAGGAATTGTACCCTTCTGTCCATCACACTTCATAGTGTTCAGCCCAATAAAATGTACATGCAACCTGAATATGCCAAAAAAAAAAAAAATCCCTCCTGAGAAAAAAATAATTTCATTAACTATTCCTGAAATAGAATGTGCAGGTATAACTGAACCAGCAGCTTTTTCCAGAGAGAAATCAAGAACCATTGCCAAACGATATGTCAATTGATATGATCAGGAACAATGATAATGGCACACAACTGTCACCATTTTAAAGTTACCTGGTGCCAGATGCTATTAAAATTCTTTTTAAAACCTCACTTTAATACAGATCTTAGTATGCAAGATATGTCGGCACCATTTAACAAACTTCCAGTTTGAGGTTGTCAAGAGTGTCAAGGATCAAACAGAGGTTAGAGCAAATTCCAGGCTGTCAAGGAATACCTGACAGAGAATAAAGAGCAATATTCTGCCATCCATTTAAATTTGACATTGATGGGTTTTTTTTTTACCTTGGAAAGAGCTAAAGTATCCCAGGTTTGCTCTGGGAGGTGCAGCAGTAAGGTATTTAGGGCTAGATACAGAAAATGCAGAAGGGATTTGAGTATCGTGCTCCCAGCTGGTATTTACAGACCCTTATAAATACACGAACCACGAGCAAAACAAAACAAAAAGAAGTGGATTGTGGGGGAAAAAAAAAATAAAAGCTGAATGGAAAGATGGGAATGAACACTGGCTGCAAATGAACACAGTTACAACGGTACCAACTTTACTTCCAGGAAATAAATTCTGTTTATAACTCTCAACTACACAATACCCCATAAGCAACAAGCCCCATGTGCCTTCCCCACTGGGCAAGAGTATTAATCCTATTTCTAAACAAAGTCACCTGGGGAAGATGGAACCAACCCCAGAGGAGGCACGTTCTTGGACCTTTATCAAACCTTCTCACCCTTTCACTGTGTTAGCTCAGGAAAGTTAAAAAGGCAATCTCATCACCTCACACCTCCCAGCCCACTGAACTCAAATGTCTTCCCTTTATTCCGCCTATAAATAGCAAGAGCTTTATACAGTAGAGATTTTATTATTCTTTTTTTCAGCTCAAAACTGATTCTAGATTGTTACTTTAAGACAGCACAGCCAGCTCAAGATGTCATTGGCACCAAGCCACTCAGAGATATTCAAACCTCCCATGGGCTGCTTTGGCACACGTACAGTACACAGTGTTTTTGTTCAATAAGTTCTTAGCACGAAAAAAAATGTAAAATTGAGGTGCTTCAGAACATTATAATTTACACAAAAAAAAAAAGGGTTCTAAGCAGCTAATTCAAATAACTTCAGGATTAGGAAATTTATCTCTCCCAGTGCTGAGGTGGGGAAATGAGCAATAGCTCATAAAGCAAAAGTGGTGTTGGAATCCATTCATTCCCTGATGACCTTGTCTTGGCATTGAACTTCAGCTGGCACAGAAATGCAGGAGAGAACCAACCGTGCTTACTGATGAAACACAGAGTGAATGCAACCTGCTTTCTGGAATATTTTGTGCCTTGTGCAAATGTTTTGAGTTTCTGATATCCCATTAATTCTGTTGCTTCTCCGTTAGTGCAAAAAAAGACTAATTTTTTTAATAATTTTAGCAGCTTTTTATGCTCCTTTATAGCATGCCTAAAGTTTAAAAAATTATCATGATCCTGATATAAATTCCACAGCCACTAGGCTGTTAATATCCAAAAAAACTAATTTAAAACTACAGAACTCATTTTGACCTGCAACACAGTGGAAACTTATTACAATAGATAAAAAATTATGCCTTGGAAACTTCATCTGTTTTGTAGCCTACTGTAGCTGAAATAGACTTATACGAAAAAAAAATTAATGGATTCAAACTAAAATTTAAGTGGCCCATTCTCATTTACTGCCTGGGGTAATTAGATTTTTTTTTCTTTCGTTTTTAGAGTTCAATTACATTTGAAAAATACTGTTTGTTTTCTTTCACTGATACAATGAAATGGGGATGAAGATCACCTAACATTCCAGCCAGAGGGCTCTTTTAATACTTACGAGATGAAGAGCACACAGATGACAGCAAGAAAGAAGAGATGGCTTTTTGTACTGCCATGAAATACGCTGAATATATGACTAAGAAGTTGTTAAAAGGCAAAGAAAAATGGTTGAAACAAATTGGGTTTGAGGCTATTGTGAGTATGTTTCACTGGGAACATCCTTATTACTTTGAGAAAGAGGAAAAATATCCTGAGCTTTGAAAAGTCAGATAACAAATGCTACTGAACAGGAAGATGTTCTTAATCTCTAAATTAGTGTCCATTAATTCAATAGGGTCTATCAGCCTCTGTTTCCAAACCTGGTTCACAACACAGTTCGTTGTGCCCAAGAGAATAACAGAAGGGATTAATTTTACTGGTTCTACCAAATTTGGGATAACATGAAAATCTTCTGCTTTACTTGTAAGAGTTAATGTTTCATTTAAATACTTAGTCCATTTGGAGATGTAGAAAGAGCACGATACTAAAATGTTTATGTTAATGCATTTTGCCTGATAACAATATTTGTTTACAGTTCAGCAGCACATTAACAGTAAAGTAGAATAAACAGCATAAAGCAATGGTGAGACTTGACTGCCTTAACACAAATAAGGAAAAGGTTTCACACCACACTGAATTTACATTAAAACCTCTCAGTGATTTTGAGAGGAGCATACACACAGACACAATTAGAAAAGGCAGAATAAGTCCTAAATTAGCTCTGTGAGTTCTGTATGGCTTACCCTTCCTAATGCTCCACACCAATAAACTGTTAGAATAATCCTGCTGGTGCCAAGGCTCCCATTGTCTTTAATAAGCTTTTCCATTTGCAAAGCCAGTGCAGTCTCACGCAGGCAGGTAGAGGGTAAAAGCAGAATATTTAATGGGAAGTGGCAGGTCTGAAGGAACAGAGATATTCCTGGGCCCACCAGGAAAACCAGTCCTGCAATGGCCAAAACACAATAATTAATATCATCATCCAAAAGCCAACTGACAGGAGAAGTTCAATAAGCTTTACCCCTTAATAAAAACCTCATTAGCTTGATTTGGCTTCTATTATGTTATTTTCACAATCCCTGTCTTCAGCCATTGTTCTCCCCCTGTATTCTCTGGGTTACTCACAATTACAGCTCCACTGTGAGGCCTCAGCAGAAACGAGGCAGCCCTTGCATCTCAGGGACAATGCAGAGGCTTTTCCACTAATTCAGTCTTTGACTGACAAAACTGTTATATCATTTGTATGCAATATTGTGAATATCTCCAAAGAAACGCAGCATTACTTATTCACAAACGAGACTCTCTGATCATTAGGAAATGCCAAAGCGATGTTGGGGTACTTTCACTGCTGTGTCAAAAACCTGGGACCAAAATTCATCACAAAGTCCGTTTCAGTTTTGCAGGGAAAAAGTCGGAATTAGGTCACTGTCACACCAGACCCAGCCTCTGCTCCCTGCCACACTTCTGATACCATCACACATCTCTGTGGTGCAAAATAAAACAACTACATTAGTAGCTCTCTCCTGAAAAGGAGCTTAGCTCTTTCCAAAGCCAAAAACCAATTAGCTGACACCTACCACAGAAACTGAGTTTGAAGAAAAATCAGTCAACACGTTAAAATATAAAACAAAATCCGGGAAATTGGTGATCAAAGGTGCCATTTTCAACACATCACCTTCACCCTCCACGCTTGCTGTTCCATCTCTTTGCACTGAATCTGTGGCCTTTGTCCAGGTGAGATGTGAGATGTCCACATTTCTGTCTGCAGAAATGCCAGGACCCAAGGAGAGGTGAGGAATGCAGGCCTGGTGCAGTCCAGGCTCCAAGGAGCAATCACCAGGGCAACAGCATCTGCTGCATCCTTCAGGGCAGCAGCTTCCCCGCAGTGAAGGGACACAGCATAATTTATCTGACTCACAGGTATTTATGTCTGTCCACTGCCCACCACATCCTGGTTTTATTATGGAAAATAATGGAGGGTAAAACATAGTCGCTGGTGAAAAAAAAATCCAAACTTGCAAATGAGGAGTTCGAGGAAAAATAAAAAACTATTTGCAAGTCCTTAGAAACAATATTTCATATTGTACATGATGACTTCCACCCCAAATGATTTAACGTGGTTTGATCTGTACCCAGGAACTCCTAAGATGAACAAAAATACTGACTTGCAAATTGCCTGTAGACGCAGTTAATGATTTCCAAAATTTTTGTTATTGAGTTTACCAACTTTCAGACTATTAAATACATATCCAAGTAAATTTTTTCTTCAAACTTGTGAGCTCATGTTTGTATTTTGCTCTACATCATCATTTTGGACAGTTCGAAACACAGTTCAGACACTAATCCCTCATTTCCTTTAATTAGTTACCCACCCTCTGCTGTCACTTTTTAAAATGTATGTAAACATCTGATATGACAATTATTTTCATAATAGTTATTTTACTGGAAATGTCTTTTTTCTTTTCCCCACAATCTCCTAATTTCTTCTGCAAAAGTCTCTCAAAAAGAGAATTGCACTGGTATCAAGGCAATAATTGGAGTTTTTTTGGAAGCATTTAACTTGTGAGTCAGTTTTAGTGTTCCTTAACATGATTCCTTCTGATTCAGGTCATCACACTGCTGCTCTCTGCTGTCCATAAGAAGAATCCACACGAAATTGTAACAAATATATCACTCATTTTAGACTCTATAACAAACATCTGTACACTGCAAATTTTTCATTTCTAATTTTTCTTTCTTGCAAAAATCAAACCTAACTGTAGCTGGCAAGAAAATCCACGTAATTGCAAATGCCAGGAGTTAAACATGAGAAGAATCAGAGGGTTTTGCAAAGCAGTTGCACTCACACTTGAATTTTGTACTAACTGTGAAATACATGCTCACCTTTAGTCTTTATTTCTGTTTTACCAGGGCCTGATGAAAAATTCATTGAGCAAATACCTTTCAGTATGTAACGAATGGATAATTAGGTCCAAATTTCCACACTGCAAGTGATCTCTGCATGGGCTGACTTCAAAATAGTACAGAGAATACAGTTGTCACTTAAGAGCAGTTTGCATATTTTGTACCTGATACAAATACAGCAACCTTCGTGAGAACGTAGGTTTAGCCTGTAACAAGAAAAAGGATGCAACTGAAAACATGAAATTTTACAGAAAGTAGGATTAGGTGTCCTCCATTCCTATGGCTTTATTCCCCTGTGATTCAGTTAATGCTTCCCCTTTTCCTCTGCCCATCAACTCAGCATTTCACTTTAATGGTGCCACCCATGGCCTGCTGAATAAAACCCTTCAGAATCCCAAAAATCATTAGTTATGACTAATTATATGTGCAACACCAAACAGAGGCACTGCTACAACAGAAGTTGTGAGTCTATTTTTGCCTGGGTAAATCAGAGATATCCTGATTTAAAGTTTGGCTGGAAACACCGTGAGCCTATTTAGATTTGGTCCTCTTGCTCCAAAAATCCCTCCATCCCTTTTATTTAGGGTGCTTCTTCTGTTCCAGAGTCCCTGATACGATGGGGAAAAGGCCCTCTGTAAATGCCTGAGAAAACACCAACCAAAACAACTCGCAAACACAAATTTTTCTGCATTCTGAGTTAACAATAGCAGCTGGATTGTCCCCAACACACGGATGGGATTAGTCAGTCTTCCAGGTGCTCATGGCTACAAGCAATAAACAAAACTGTCTTAATTACGGTTTAACATAAATTAGGATTAGCATAGCCAGGGAGGCTTAGTGGGTTATCAGCAGCGTGCATTTTACCCAAGCTAGCGTTTTGTGCGCTCTCGGTTCCACCATCTGTTTATCTCCTCGTGTAGGTTGACTCTGACACAAAAGGATTTCATGACAGGTAAGGCCGGATTTATTGAATTCTGTATGGAATATAAACCTAAAAGAATTACCACACAAGCAGCCATGCACTTCATCCAGCATGTGGGATTTGTTTTTTTAATTAAACTGTTTGTTTTCAGTTTAAATGCCTAAAAATGCCCTTACAGACTCTGAAGAAAATGTTCCCCAAGTAGTGGTCAATACCTGTGACGATTTCACAGAAACAGTCTGTTCTCATTTTGGTTTTACGCAAGGTTCTTATGAAACCTGGACTATTTTCACACTTGATATTCACAGCATGTACTTCAAAGAACTGTCTTCACAAGCAAAATATTCGGAAAAATTTTAAAAGGACTTTTCTAGTGTTCTTAGACCCATAACCGACAAACCTAAAAGACGAATATGTTTAAAAACTGCTTGAAAATTTTCTCTTTTTTTTTTCTTTTTGCTTGTCTTTGCTTCTTTTCCGTCTTAATTCACTGAACGTTTATTGTGGAAAACTATTTTGAGAGGTCTTAGAATCTAAACTATTGTCAGTCCAGAGAAAAACATCCACAAAATCCAAGTCCACCCAGTGGAGAAGGACATGAAATAAAAGTATTTCAACTCTGAAAATTGAACTCCCTAATTCTGACCCAAGACTCACCCTTTTGGATCACCAAGAAAACCCAAGATTAGCAATTTGCTTTTCAGTTTCCCCATTCTTGCCAGATTTAGGCAAAATACGATGAATAGAGTTGTCATCACCAGGATGTTAACATTCTCACAGGAAAATCAGCAACTCCAGCTCTCCAACAATGCAGAACAACAGAGGAGAACAGAAAGCAGTGGAGAAATCAGACCACACATTACAATTCTACATTAAGACTTGCAGATAAGATCTTGAACTTTAGGAACAAAAAACCCACACGTGCAAGGTTGGAATTAAAAGCCAATCTGAAGTTTTTTATCTCCAGAGATATTTTATACAAATAAATCACGTTTTAGAGCTCCTTCAGACATTGAAAAATATTCCAGGAAATTGCCAAGAAAGAATTTGATGCCAGCAGAGTACTTCCCGTGACAACACTCTAAAAAATCCATTGAATTTATTGTGTGATAATTCTCCCATATTAGAAAACCAGGACAAACGTGTTGTGAAACCTCCGTGGAAAGAAATCATAAATACTAAAAATCAATACCTAATTCTGGGAAGGCTGGAAAACCCTTTCAACAGTGTCATGGTTAAACCCCAGACGGTGACTGAGCCCCACAGCAGCCTCTCACTGGTGGGATGAGGAGTGAATAAAAGAAAACTCGTGGACTGGGGTAAGGGCAGTTTAACAGATAAAGCAAACCAAGGAACTCTGATACTGTGATACACGTGGCCAGAGTGTAATAAACCACCTGCTAATGTATCACTCTCTGAGGGACCAGCCTTTTCAGAGAAGTGGCTATAATTAATTTGAGCCAGACTGCTCCTCGGAAGTGCTTGGTAGATCAAAAGGTTTAATAAGTAAAAACACCAATATAATAACCGTTACAGAAAACAAATAATAAGCAGTGTTACAAAACAAAGATATAAAAACAGCCCCCCTACTCTGACCATCTTAAGAAGAGAAATACCATTTTAAGATGAGAAATTATCTCAATTTTTTGACTGCCATGTGTGGACTCGATATTTTCTGAGCTTGAGAAGAGCTATTGTGCAGACAATATTCCTTTCCCATGACAACAGGTGTTGTTTGCTGTTTCTGTTACTGAGCCAGTGGGAGAGGTGTCACCCCTATGGACCAATAACATGGGTTTTTAGTGCAGTCTTATAAAAGGGCTGAATGAACTGTAAATAAAACCTTGTGGTTTCTACTGCCTCCTGACTGGAGTCAAGCATCTTTATTTCGTGTCCTATCACGACAGCCACGCATGAGGGCGACCCTCAGTGACAGCACAGAGCACCCAATGCCCCCAGGCCGGGTTTTGTCCCCTGTGATGTCACAGAGCAGCCCCGTGAAGCAACAGAAAGCTCCATCCAGCTCATGATCTCACCCACACACCCAGCCCACAGCAGTGCCCCTGGCAGCCAGCACCAGGCGTGGAGCGCAGCCCACCACGCACAGGATGCAGAGCAGCTCCCGCTGGGGCAGGCCCCTGCAGCTCTCCCAGGATGGACACTGTGGTGCTTAAGAAGAGGGGCTACAGCCTGGGGGACACTCTCGGGGAAGGCTCCTACGGCAAGGTGAAAGCCGCCTACAGCCACCGCCTCAAGCGCAAGGTGGCCATCAAGATCATCGACAAGAAGAAAATGTCTCAGAACGTCCTGGAGAAGTTTCTCCCCAGGGAAATGCAGGCCCTGATGGAGTTGCACCACCCCTCGATCATCGAGACCTTCGAGATTTTCGAGACGTCCACTGGGAAGGTGTACATCGTGATGGAGCTGGGGGAGAAGGGCAGCCTGCTGAACTACCTCACCAGCCAGGGCGCCATGGAGGAGGGCGCGGCGCGCAGCAAGTTCCTGCAGCTGGCTTCTGCCATCAAGCACTGCCACGACCTGGACTTTGCCCACAGGGACCTGAAATGTGACAACATCCTTCTCGACAACGACCTCAACTTCAAGCTGTCAGACTTTGGGTTTTCAAAACCCCTGGCTCGGGATGAAAACGGGAAGACCGTCCTCAGCAGCACCTTCTGCGGGTCTCTGGCCTACTCAGCCCCCGAGCTGCTCGAGCACATCCCCTGTGACCCCAGGATTTCGGACATGTGGAGCCTGGGCATCATCCTGTACGCAATGGTTTTTGCCTCGCAGCCCTTTGACAGCTCCAACGTCAGGGAAATGCTCCAGGTGCAGAAACAAAGGAAGATCCCCTTCCTCAAGTCCAAACATCTCTCTGCGGAGTGCAAGAACCTCATCGCTGACCTGCTCCACCCCGACGTGACTCAGAGGCTGCGCATCGATGATGTGTTGAAGCACCCCTGGCTGCAGACCCCGAAGCTCATGCACCTGAGAGGTGCAGGAGGGGGTGACCCCAAAGCCTGCGGCAAGAAGAGCCCAAAAAAACACAGGATGTCCAACCCCATTGTGCGTAAGTGCAAGGAGTGGAGGAGGAGGTCGGATCCCCTCAAGGATAGTTTCATTTAACAGGGCCACAGCCTTGGCCTCACCTGTGGACTGCGTTAGTTTAAAACTCACATTAAAGAGAACCTGTCCAAAATTCCCTGTGGCAGTTGTGTCCCCGCTCCTGCACTGGAAGGAAGAGTTTGACACTGCCAAAGCCAGGGCTGTGAAAGACAGAAAAGGGGGAAATAAAGAGGGAGAGAAGTTTTACAACACGTAAACAAACTGCAGAGGAGAACTTTGTATGTATTTAAAGGAGGAATGTATTCCAAACATGACGATGCAATGTTTTTGTATATCTGAATATCATTCCTGATATTCAGATATGTAAACAATTTATAACTAATTTATAACTATTTATAACTATTTCAGTACTCAGACTCTAGGATCTGCCTAGACGCACTGCCTATGAATCAAAATTTAGCTGATTTTGAAATTTGAGTCAGTCAACAACAAAAAAAAAAGTGCAATGGAAACCATTTCCCTATGCTTAAAAATTAACAAGGATTACAAATCACTTGTCATTTTCCCTATGCTTAAAAATTAGCAAGGATTACAAATCACTTGTACAGGGGTTTTAAGTCAAAAGGAATGGGGGAAGAGTTTTCATTAGCACGGGAAATTAAAAAAAACCCACAGATCCAAACATCAGCTACTTTTTAACTGAAACTTACTGGCTGAGCAAAAGACATGCATGAATAACAGAAATCTTTTTTTTCTATAAAAAGAAATGTTAGACATTAAAAAAAAATAAAACATCTACTTTCAACACTATGGTTGTTTCACCTAAAGCTTAAAAAAATATGTTAATTATTTTATTTGCATTACAGCCCTGCAAGGTTGTCCTAATCAAGGGCCATTTTAAAAGCCTGAAAAATAAGAAGTCTTCTCTCCCACAGAGGTCTAATACATTTACCTCTAGGTCCCACAGGATTGATTCAACTGGATAAGTTATGCGAGCACACATTTACAGTCCAGCCACTTCCCGCAGAAAAACATCAAAAAATGTCATGTGGGTAAAATCTGATCCCAGTGGAGACTTTGGGAGTTTTATTGCTCATTTCTTTGCTACTCAAATAATTGCCTGTCACTAAAAGTAAAGCAAAACAAATATAATTTCATGGGTCTGCTTTGCCAGAGACATTTGGCCGATTATTGATCTACAAGGGTATCTATCTAACACCTGAAAATCCACACAAATTCATAATTTAGTATTGCTTAGAAAGGGCCAGGCTACTATGTTTGACTCTTTATAAAACAGAGAGAAAGTAAACTGGAAGTGCTACTGAAAAGTAGCAAAAGTGTCAAAAAATACTCAAACATACAATTTGACAAGACAAAAATTATGTCTCTCCATTATTTCTCTCATTAGTCTTTACAGAAAATACGCTGTTCCCATCAAAATATTATGCTAAAATATCAAACATAAAATATTGCTATCGACAAAGCCATCAAATAAAAAAGCACTGGCCATAATTAAAGCTATTATCTCCATTTAGTACACATGGAAAACTAAATCTGTTCTGGGGAAAGAAACCTTTTTGCTTAATAATGCAAGAGATTCTTTTTGATGCTAAGAAATCAAATGCACTCTGGAATAATTACAAACCTTGCTCTGAACAGCCCTCTGCCTCAGAGAGTGGATTAAAGGATGGATTGTACAAACAGCCATTGAGCAGAGCTCTTACTATCCCAAATAATCCAAGGAGAGGCAAAGTCAGATCCAGCTCTAATTAACACTCATTGCTCATGGCAGGAGAACATTAACATGGTACATTTCCACTGCCACATGTTTAGAAGTCACAGCCATTGAAAAAGGACACTTGGACAAACAAATTGGAGCTTGTGAATCCTTTGGGATAGCAATTCAGTAGAAAGCTTAAAAATATAGCTTATTATTATTATTTTGCTTTCACTGATTTAAGCTGGGACCAAAACACGGTAGTAAAAAGAAGGTGAAGCCATGGAAAATATTTTCTTATTCTATTTTACCTTTGCCACTTTACATGAAGTTTGCACTATCAGGCAGCAGATACAAGAGGAGACAAGGTGATTGGAAATGATCCCGTGGGATGTGCCACAAAGAAGGTGTGGCACCTCGTCCTGGTGTACTGGCAGCTCCTGGGACAGGATCATGGGCCCCCACACAGTGCAGTGTATATTCATTAATTACTTACTAAAGTTCAGGCAGCTCAGGCACATTCTTATTTCCAGCTGTGTGTCTGCAGCCAAAATATGTCTAAAGTGCACAGCCAAAATCAAAAGGCAGGACAGCTCTCTTACCCAGAGGTCTTTCCAGCTGAATTTATTACAGATGTGAGCCACTCTGTTGTGGAAATTGTATAAAAGAGATGCCTGGCATGCATCTGAGGAGGGAGCCCTTGGCAATTCTGGTTTACTTGGGAATTCAGGTTTATTCCGATCCTTTTAGTAAGACAGGACACGCCACTGAAAACAAACATATTTAATCCTAAAAAACTTCCAGAGAAAGAGGACCTATGGACTGTATTGGTGAATATCACAACAATAAGCATACTAAAAATGTAATTTCAGTTGAATGCAGTAAATGGGATGAAATGTGCCCTGCTCTAACTCTGTCAAAATGACACTGGGTTTACTTCAACTGAAGACCACAGAACCATATATTTACTAAGGCTGGGAAAGACCTCTAAGATCTCGAGCCCAACCATTAAATAACACTGCCAAGTCCACCTCTAACCATGTCCTCAGGCACCTCATGTATGCATTTTTTGACAACTTCCAGGGATGGTGATTCCACCATTTCCCTGGGCAGCCCATTCCAATGCTTCACTTTCAGTGAAGAACTTTTTCCTGATATCCAGTTTAACCTTTCACTGGCACAACCTTCCTCTTGTCCTTGAGGGAAAAGACCAACCCCCTCGACTGCATCCTCCTTTCAGGCACTTGTAGAGAGTGGTGAGGTCCCCCCAAACCTCCTTTTCTCCAGCCCAAACAACCACAGTTAACTCAGCTGCTCCTCTTTTCCCACAGCTTCTACCTCAGATTTCTCAATACCATGTACCTAGCACCGGGGAATGAAAATGGAGATTGTTGTATTCACTAATGTTTCAGATACAAAATTTAATTGGCACTTTCCTCTGTGCATTAAAAGTGATTAAGTGAGTTTTAGAATCTTTTCCTTAGCCAGAAGTGTCCACATTTCCCTATCTTATATCGTTGGCACTTAAAATTAATGGTTTTTATCTAACAGATACAGCAGTCATAATAAATGTTAAAGATAACTATTTAAATTTTGGCTGTATTAACATTATAATGTAAAGAATCCTAATTTTATTTGCCTCGATAAATCAAAGATTAAGCTCACTCAGACATTTTATCTTGCTTGCCCTTAGAATAGTTAAAGAAATTGACTTTAAATATGAATAATACGTCTCCATTTTATGAGCTTTGTTCATTTCCATAGATTTAGTTTGAAAATAAAATTATTTCTAGTACTTACTGGAATGCTGATAATGAAACTATTGAATTGATATTTTTTGTCTATATCTAAAGATCCCTTGAACTTATTTGGAGGGGTTAGATTCTTAAAGGAGAATCTGCCTCAATTTATGGTCCTTGCTATGGCACTCAGGGCCATGAACCATCATGGACATTCCACTAAAAAATAAGGTTCAGAAAGTTACAATTTGTCAAAAAGTCTCAGTACTACCCCTTGAAATACCATGCATTAATATTTATGGAAATATACTTCAAGACTCAACTTCACAATTAAATTTTGAAAGATTTCTTTCCGATTCCTCCAAGGGATTTTTAGTTCAATGAGAATTGATTGTTTTGCTCACACAGATACTGTTTCCACAATAAAACCTCTAAACACGATCACAACGGTCTCTGCACAGCCATTGTACTCATATAGAAAACAAAAGTTTTCTAGACGTGTTCAATCTAGAAATTTTGTGCTTCAAACCACAAAAAAAGCAAAACTCCAGGGGACAACTTTGCTGGTGGTAGAAAAGGATGTGATTTGGTGGAATTGCAGAGCAGAGACCAACAGCAGTTTGGCTGAGAACACAGTGTCCAGGACAGCACCTCCATATCCTGCAGAATCACTGCATTTCCCCCAAAGAGGTTTTATTTTGAGGTTTAATTTGCTGGTTGTGAGGTGTGTGCTGCCCTCCCCTCCCTGCCCTGTCCAGCTTCCTGGGGACAGATGGCTTCAGGGCAGCCAGGGGCTGTCTGGAACAGTGACCCAGACGTCTTGCCACTATGCAAATATCACCATCAGTCAATCATTTTGTTATGAACCCTGCACAGCCCACTGAGCTCTCCCACGTGGCAGTGGCTGCGCTCCAGGAGCTCCCCTCCAGCAGGGACAGCTCTCAAGGTCCTTCCTTCCTCAAGGCTGGAAGGTTCCTTGCCACAGCAGACCCTCAGGAAGTGATCAATAGTGTCCCAACCTTTGAAACCTTAGCCAAGTGATGCAAAGGGCTGGCTGTGCACATAAACTCCTTTGGACACAAGCCACTGGCCAAGTCTGAGACCAGGGCTGGATCCAGCTGCAGTCTGGGAAGGAGTCTAGAAGGCGAGGGGGTCCTTCCTGAACCTCGTGGCTCAGTGGGAGAGTCTCCCCGGCAGCTTTTCCTGACCTTGTCCTTCAGGCAGTAAATAGTCGAGTGTACCTTGTTAAGGCACTGTCACATTTACCATTTCACTTTAACTCTCTGGTTTATGTTAACAAGGTTTGCTGCTGCTTCCCTCTCCAGCAAAGTGCATCACTCCTTTCAGGACAAGGTACAGAGGGAACAGGTGAAAGGGGTTAGCAGAGCAGCACTGGAGGGAATAAACATTTTCTGATTCTCCCAACACAGAAAAGGCAAGTTATCTGTTATGCCACTTGACAGCCTGTAAATGGATGAATGACTGCCTTCAATAGTGGTGATATTTACTGCCTCAGAAAGCTAATTCCTTTGACTTGAGCAGAAATGGTCACGGTCATCAGAGCTACATAAATACAACACTCAAATCGTCTCGAGCACATAACAAACAGTCCTATGAAGAAAAAAAATAAAAGAATCACAAGATTATTCACAACACAAGACACAACCAGAACGAAAATTAATTTTTCAGAACCTGAGTGTTGAAAATTGTTCATGACGAATTTTAATGGACCAAAATCAAAGTTCATTCAAGTCATTTGGAGACCTCGGTGCTGGTATTTGCATCAGCACCTAAATTTTCATCTTATTTACAAAGATAATTCATATTATGCTAAGTTTTACCCAAGCAATTTCTGCAAGATGAGAACATCTAGACACATTAGGTGCTTAGTTTACTAGACTGTGTTAGACACCTACAATTAGCATAAGTCCCAAGCACATTGC
>VXBN01011736.1:89899-107860 GCA_013397395.1 Sinosuthora webbiana | reverse complement strand
AAAAAAAAAATAAAAGAAAATGAAACAAAACACCACCAAAAAAACCCCAAACCAAAGAAACCCCACAAATTTCAAGCATCCTACTTCCATGTCTAGTTGAAATATTATGACTAAGTATCTCTTTGGTAAACACATGAAGCTACTCAAAGTTTGCCAAAGCTATACTTCAAGTCATTCTACCTAGCATTACATAAAACTCTAAATATTCCAACATACACAAACTTTTAAAAAAAGAGCTGAATTTTCTTCATGCTTTTATCATTAACTTTCACTGAACCAATACCAAGAGGTAAAAGTAAATAAAATGGGACTGGTTTTCTTGCTCTGCAGCATCAACTTGTTCTAATAGTTTATCCCTACCAGAGGTGCTCAGCATCAGCAATCAGCCTTGAGATGTGATTTTTTTTAAAAGCAGTTTAACACAGAATCATGAATCCAGCAAAGCACCCGTCAGGATACAGTCACCTGCAGTTTAAGAAAATTGTGTGGGTTAATCAGAGAGAAATCTCTGCTTTCCTGATGCAAAGCTGTGAGCTTTAGATTATCTTAAAGCATGGGCAATCCACCGAGGAGCTACAAATTCAGAGAGTTTTTAATGAATATGTATACGTTAGCCTTCTTATGATTTTCCTTAAAGGAAAATACTACATCAAAGCAAAGCTAGTTTGGCCTACTACAGAAATTCTTTCTTCTGTATACTTCAGTGCATTTCTGAAACAGGTTTCCTTAGTAATAAATATTTCCTTCTAGGAGGAAGAATTATTCGGTTCATTATTTTCCAAAAAAATAAAAATAAAATCACTTAAACAGAGCAAATTAATGTTTTCTGGGACTAGCTTCTTCCGTATCCAGCCACAGGACCATGTGTACAAAAGAATTAAGAGTGTCTGAATGTGGTGCTAAATTCACATTTCTGCTAGTTCTGACACAGCCCACAGCTCCAAGGCTGTCCTACAGCATTGCCTCCTTTGTGTTCTTATCCCTTTACATCCTTCCAAAGGATACTTTGCATTTCTGGGAAATATTAAAGAATCCATGAATAGTTGCTCGATAGCAGGTTGAATACACCATATTGCTCACTGTTAAAAGAAGTATTTAAGGACAGTTCACAGTGTGTTCCAGTCTTGTGTTCTTTCCTTTTCATGTCCAGATGGGACTTCTATTATCCTCCTTCTTCTGCTGTATGATTCATCACCAAAGATTTCCCTCATGCACTTATTACAGCAGGTGTTCTGTCCCTTAAATGTATTCATATGGAAGCCTAGGAGGAAAAATATTGAGCCAAAAAACTAAACGGAATGGAATGTAATTTAAAACATTTTTAGTCTATGTTTTAGTGTATTGACAACAGAGATTAATGTTATTACACTGAACTGTAGCGGAGGTCTCAAAACCCGATATTGTTGAACAACAGCACAAATTTATTTTATTCATGAGTGAAGATGCCTCAAGCAACCTGTAAAAAAAAAAAAAAATCCAAGTAAATAAAATTTGGTTGTAGTGAGGAGGTTTCTTGTCTTGAGGAGAAGATCCACTTTAATTAGCCTGCCTTCTGTGAGACCACTGTTTTATCTTCCTACACGCTGTAAACTTCACATCCTGTCATCACTGCCATTAATTTCTGTAGAAACCACCACTAATGAACGTGAAAACAGAGCAGTGAAATCCCAAAAACTGAAGCAGGAATCAGGAGGAATCTAGTAAGAAATTTCTGGAAATTCAAAACTACTTTTTCCCTATTAAACTTATTTCTACAGTTCTTAGGGTTTGGGGTTTTTTTTCAGTCAAGGTGTAAATCTCCCATTAAAAAGAAAAAAAAGCAAAAACCAACAAAACAAAAACACATTAACATTTCTAATACTACAGTTAATTAGTCTATTTCCACTAGATTCATCCTCATTTCATTGTACCAGCTGCCTGCCTTTCTTCTCCCTTATTTTATCCAGTGGATGTCAAAGCACATTTTTTACATAAGCAACAGCAGTTTTGGCCTCTATTTACATGTTCTGTTGAAACCCTGAAAGGGGCTGGGCATTGTATAAAGTGCTTATCATCTCATAATTGAAAATATTGAAAAGCCAGAATCTGAACTAGTTTGAAGCAATGCAAAGCAACCTCTTGATTGCCCCAAAATTACCACCTTGCACGGCCGCACTCCTCAGGTCAGCTTTTGACAGGGAAACAGACACAAAGAGAGAGCCCAGCCTCAGTCTTCACTAAAATCACCAGAGTCAAGGCCAGTGAATCATTAGCAACTGAGACTTCCACAGAAATTGCAGCCAATTCAATTCTTTCTAGGATTTCACCAAGTGGGCCTAGAATTTCATTAAGTGGGTCTAGACTGCCCACACCTACTCTAAAACAAAACCTTTGCCTCCTGCCAATCCCAGTTAAAAAAAAGGGGAAAAAGTGCTTTGGAGCTCACATTTCCTTGGGTGTGTGTCAGTGATGCAGCAGCAACTTGGAGCCACATTTTCCTGCCGGATTCCCAGGTCTGGTATTCCACAGGCTTTGGATGCAGCTCCCTCTCCTTCCAGCCCACCCCACACTCACATCTAAGGCACAGCGAAGATCTAAGCACATGTAGGTGCACAATCTTATGTTGTGCTCAACTACAAACACATTCTGGTCTCCTGTAGAGCCTCTCGACATTTATTTGCAACATAAAAACCTGAATTGTTCTGGATTTTAACCTGGGGGGCTTTGCTCAACATTGATGCTAGGCTTGAGAGTAATTAAATATGACACGAGGTGGTGTCAGGGTGGATTAGCTTTAACAAACTACTGTATCAACAGAGGGGGAAATAAGGAAAAGATTGGATTTTCTGGCCACAAATATTCCTTCTCCTCCTTAGTGAAATTGCCAGAGACAAGGAAATGTGTTGCAGCAAGTGAAAATGCCAAAATACATTTTCAGATAATCCCGCAAAACCTGCTCACAAACCCATCCATCAGTGCTTGGAAATTCTACCAGCCCTAGGTTCTCTCAGGTAAATATCCCAAGTGAAGTCACCTCTATTTTCAGACCAAGGGCTGAACCTTTGTGTAACTTTTGCTGTTTCGCTTTGAATTAAGAAATTGGCACTTTACAAATCAAAGTTTACACTACAACAGCCAGAAACTCTAATTTAAACTCCAAGACTGTAACATTTTGCTTGCAGCACTGGGCAGAATTTCCCAATAATTCAGTAAAATCACACACACATTAATTACACAGAAACAATCCATATAACATCACCATTTGCAGGTGAACTTGTATTTGGGGTTCACATTTTAAAAAATTGCTAGAACTAGCTCAGCTTCATAGATTTAATAAGTAGAGAAAGTATACTATGTTTTTTTACACGACAAATCTGTGGGCACAGAAGCCAGAGCAACTGCTGGATGAATAAAAGCTATGTAAAAAATAGAAGGACTTTTCCTATAAAATCGTGTCACTAAGACAGTAAAATAGTTCTAAGCAGCAGGAGTTTCAGCAGTAGGAAATCATATGGCTCATGGTTTGCTCTCCTCTAGAGTTATGTTTTACATTTGAGGGGAATTACAGAAATCTACTTGGCAAGAGTAGAGCTCCACCCATTGACCCAAACTCCAGCCCAGTTTTTCATTCAGAGGTCAATTCTCCTAGAATAATGCGTGCAACTAGAAAAATACAAGGAAAAGGGAAGATCAACCCTAAAACGAAGTGCAACGCTCATAAACATTCTGAACTAAACTAGCATACTTCAAAATAATCACTAATAAAGTTACATTTAATTTTTATTTACAAAGTGATTGCTTCAGAAACAGAGTGCCTGAGCAATGCTGTACAGTGGCAAGAACTGATCCTACAGAAGTTATATCCCAAAGATGTTTTTGTTGCGGTTTTAGTGCTCACTTTTGGTCTGCTGTGCAGAGTTTCACTAGATAGATTGTTCACTCTTCACTTTCCCACAGCTCAGGAACTCACTGACCAGGCAGCTTTTCCTCAAACCCAAAATCTATTCATGGAATAAAATATGATAAAAATAATAAAAAAATAAAGAATAAAAAGCTTATGAAAGCTTTAAGCTATCATAAATATGAATGCACTACACAACATTTTAAATGCAAGGGTAAGAAAATCTGCTCTAATAAGCTGAACACTTCAGGAGTTACAAAAAAAAAACCTTTCCTAAACATTTAGGGCTGCCATCACTGCAACCTGTTGAATGTTTTCCAGGAAACAAACTTTCCATTCAGCCATAAGGCACTACAGATCTAGAAACACTCAGAGACACGTTCCTGGAAAGCAGGAATCCCCAGGTAGTCAGTCAGAGGCACTATTGAATTTCCCATTATTTGCTCATGGAGGGACAATTTTTCTCAGTTAAGCTGATGTTCCAGTTCACAGCTAAGGCAAAAGGAAACTGCTGGTGAGCATTCAGTTCGAATAGAGCAAGATACTGTCCCCACCAAGAACAAGTGCTCCTCATGAAGCGTGTTAATGTCCTTTCGTATGGTTTAAAACCCAGAGAGAATGTCAGTTATCTGAACAAGTCACATTCTGCCAGGTGGAAAAGCAGATATTTTCTTTTTGGAAGACTTTAAGCCATTGTAACTGTACACGAGGCATTAAAAATCCACACAAGATAATTTGGAAAGCTCAAAAACAACTCCAAAAACACCACTGCTCTTCAGCAATTACTTTTGAGAGCTGAAGCAGGAGGAAGGTAATTATCTTCATCATTTTCACAGGTCTGAGTTTTCCTGATGTCAAAAGGGGCAGAATCACCTCCTTGGAACTGCTGCCAAAATTCCTTTTTGGGGCAGCCCAGGGCACCTTTGGCTTTCTGGGGTGCAAGGGCACATTGCCAGTCCAGGTGAGCTTTTCATCCCTCAGCATCCCCCAAATCCTTCTCCTCAGGGCTGCTCTCAATCCATTCTCTGCCCAGCCTGTGTTTGTGCTCGCCCTGACCCCGGGGCAGAACTTTGTACTTGGCCTTGTTGAACTTTATGAGGCTCCAACTGATGCCTGAAGTTTGATCTTTCATGTATTTCAGACTCTGTGCTGCCCAGGGGTGCAGTTCTGAGCTCACAGTCAGTGTCACTCAGCTCTGCACACAGCAGGGACACAAAACAAATCCTTTTCCTGCTGCACACCAAGGACAACTTTCAGGCCCAGAAGCACAAACAAGGGTGGGCTGGAGGGAGGGACAAGAAGGATGGGACCTCACAGCCTGGAGCTGGGATTGGACAATTCAACCCCAAGTTGCAAATGGACCAAAACTTATCAAAGTGTGAGACCTGGTGACCATTTGTCCATTTTGTGACCATTTTGGGTCCACCTTGGGTGTAGCCCTGGCCAGGCTCTTGTCCTGCCCAATGTGTATCTTTAAAGGCCTTTTAATAAATATCTCCTTTATTCTCTGGCTCTGTCCAGTCTCTGTTCCAGGTCAGCCTTCCCAAGGCATTACCAGTCACCCCACACCCTCAGTGCCACTGTCCCTGTCACTGCCCAGGTCACCTCCTGTCACTGCTCCCAGACATCCAGCCACTGACTGCCACCCTGAGTGGGACCAGCCAGCAAGACACGTTGAATTTTAAAGACCTATCATACCCAAAAAATTGTGACTTATCAATGCAAAGTAAACCCGAGGCAATTTGGCAACATTGTGGTTTGCTATAAAGAGGCCTTTGGGTGAATAAGCAACTTGAAAACACGCCAGAGCAACGGATTTATTGATTCAGAACAATAAAAAGGCCATATTTAGATAAAGGATAGATCCAAAGCACTCTGAAATCATAAAAAGTGTTCTGCTTGGCTTCAGTGGCTTCTGCTTAAGGACACAACTAAAATTGAAACAAGGTTATTCACTGCGGGGCCTGGTAAGGCCAAGGAGTTAAACACAACCACTGCCTTCTAAAGGAGAGATGTGGCATGACTGATATTGGCTTTTCTACTCTGCATGGTTGGGGAAAGATCAGTATAATCTGCCACTCGTTTTGATACTGAATTTAGAAAGATTTGAGGAGATCATTTTGTCCTCAAGTCACATAAGATAGATGTGGAAGAGGAATCTCTTCAAAGATGCCCTGGCTTTTCACCCATCCCTAACCCGTAAAGAGAGGCCCCTTTTCTATGGAGTGGGAAAGGAAATAGATTCTATTTGACCTGAAAATAACAAGGATTACTGAAGAACTCGTGCTAGCCTTTCTCAGGATTGTCATCAGAAGATATTACTAATATTGATTTTTGAGAGCCTCGCTACCTGAAGACCTGCAATCAGACAAATCTGATTCACAGAAAATAGTGCCACTCACAGTCTGCCAGAGTATGTAACACTAAATTCTTTGCAAGACAAAAAAAACATTCCTAAGTTTCAGTTTTCTTAAGTTTCTTATCCAAGTACTAATTGCACTTTATCTGAAATAAAATCGAGTCAATGGGGATCATCAGCTTTTTTATCCCTTTAATAAAAGTCTCCACAATATAATTTGATATTCTAGTTCAGACCACTTCAATAAAACCTCTTGCATGGTGACAACTACTGAAGACATTTAATAATTCCACAGTAGCCAGCTTTACTGACAGCACCTTAAGGAAATGTCACACAGTTAGATCTGTTTTCATTGATGCCTTGCAGTCAGAAAAGCCCGAGCATCAAAATGAAAGAAATTAAAATTAAATATTACTCTTTTTGAACAAAATAATTTCAAAGATTAAAAATTCGATGTCACCTTGGACTATTACAGTAATTCATATTTTCTCCATTTTCTTTTTAAAAGCTGCACATCATTCTATTAGATTTTTATTGATACTCAATCAATCTCGCAATAATTTGAGTGCCTCTGGTTTTTCTGTTTTATTTCTACCCCAGAGCTTGAGTCATAGAGGATTTCTCAGAAATCATAAATATTCATTTCCGAGTTAGTACAGGACTCAGATCTCAAGGACATAAAAAAATAAAAAAAAAAAGATGGTTTGTTTTGGAAGTTTCCTTCCACTCTGTCACTAGAAGTAAAAGCAGCATCATTTTGCTTCTCTGGGTAAGTAAGGTCCTCCTGCTGACACAAAACATTGATGGAATGCAGACAGGATGGAGATGAGGATCTGCAGGGAGAGAATCCAAGTACAGCAGCATGAAAGGACACTTGAGTTATCCGTCAGATGTGGTTCTGAAATCTTTAAAATCTCCTCTGGTACAGCTTTACTTTCTCAGTTGTCTCTAAGTGGCTTCCGTTACTCAGCCAGATTATCCCAGTGCTGATGATCAGACAGGAATAGGACCAAGCTGCACACCAGATGTGAGAGGGTTTGCAGATAATTGTGTCATAATTAAAACTATGTTAATTGGATGGATTATGGCAGCGTTTTCTTGCTGTGGTTACTTTTTTTCTCCTTTTACCTCAAAAAGTTTGATGACAAGGCCAAAAGCAGGAAGGTTGCTAATTACTTTTACCTTCCCATCTGTGTTCTTTGAAAATCACCACCGATTTGGTAGAGTGGGGAGGTTTCAGCGTTCTGTGACTCCAATCCAAGATCTGGAGACTGACAAAACTGCTGGCCAACGAGGGGAAAGACAATCACTGCTGTCACCAGTGAGATTTCAAAGCCAAGCCTAAAGCACAGAACATGCTGGCTTAGTGACAACCACAATGGTTCTAAAACACTCTGAATGTGTGAATGTACCGCCACTTTTGTAGCAGTCTAACCCCCTGAATGCCGAATTCTTTCCTTTTCCAGGGGAACAGAGCTGTCCCGTGTGGGCTTTTAGCTGATCTCCACTATTTCCACTGCTGAAACTCTCCTGTTTCCCGATCAATAAAACTCAGAGCAAGGTCTCAGTGCTAATTCTACTGTCTCGTGATGTTACAAAAGACTTTAATCAGGGCTGCTTTGCCCACAGATGATAGGACTCAGAATCACATAAAGATGAAGCAGTTAAATCACTCTGCTTTGTAAATTACAGCCGATGGTTTATTACTCTCAATGAAGCAGGAATCCTTGTAAGTGAAATAGCCCAAATTAATGTATTGATGTACTTAGTGGGGAAATGAATGCAAGCCCTCTCTCCTGGAGAATAGCTAATTTAAACATGTTAGAATCTCATACTCTTGATTATCCTCCCACTCTCAGTAATTTTGCTCTGGGGCAGCCGGTGGATTTCCAAGAGGTCACCACCAATTTACACCAGCATCAGGATTATCTGCTCCAGAGAGTTAGTGAATGGGTATTTAAAAACAGAATACTGTAAAGTGAAAAAGGTTGTGCTGAAGAATGAGGTTCTCAAGTGCATCTATGAAAGCAAAAGGAACATGAAATTAGAAATATATATCAAAGCACGGTGGGCAATTCAAAACAGCCATGATGAGGGGAGCATGGGTGTGAAGGGTAAGCAGTTTATCCAAACTTAGAAAACCTTTAACACGCCTTTGCAGGGTCAGTAGATTGCACAGAGTTACCTGAATCCGTTCAGAGCTGACAAAGATATCAAAGAAATGAACTTTTACATTGCTGGTAATAGTAAATCTGAATGGAAAGGCTCTGCAAATCCCCATTTTTCATTAAGCTATAACTGAAAAAAAAAACCACCCCTATATTAAAAGAAGATAGTGTGATCCTTTAAGAAGTTTAGAGATTACCTTGCTTTCCAAAAGTACAAATAAAGTCTTTGAGAGAAGCTATCACAGGTTTCCATGAACGGTTCTACATTAGCCTTCTACTCATGCATAAAAATTGATTAACAAATCAGAAAGCTAAACCCCCTGACCAATAAATAAAACAAAATGTCCAACACTTGCTTTTGACTTTATTTTATGATTACTTCTGTGCACTAGGAGCATTGCCTGTGACATGGGATGCAAGCCAGATGAGATAGACAGAAATGAAAAAGAACAAGGCTTAAATACACAACCTGTCCTTCTCCAGTGTCTTACCCACAGAAGTGCTCCCTCTCACACTGGAACCTTTGGTGTTACATTCCTGCATTCAGCTTTTTTCTCTGAAGTTCAGAATAAATCACAGCATTAAAAAAATATTCAGGCACAGTTGAGAAGTTCAAGGAACATTTCCCAGGTCAGATTCCTCATTATTTTTTCTTTCTTAATTCCCTTCATAAGCTGCCACTCTCACTGGCTCCTGAGGAATTACTAATGCAGCGCTGTAAGGATGCAAATGAAATTCACTTTTCTCCCCAGTCTCTTTCTGACCACCTCGTTATTATTCTGCAATCAGGAACCTCATGTTCTTTGTCCATTTCAGGCACAATCATTCATCTCTCCCATTCCCTATCACTACCAGAGGCTATTCCAACTCAGTTTCTGTCTTTGATTATATTTCTGATGTTCAGCTCTTGGTACATAAGGTGTTACCTGCATTTTATTTTATTTTTTTTATTTTTATTTTTACTGCTTACACTGCATTGAGCACGACATAATTTTGCTCTTAAAATTTGTAAACTGCATTTGAACCGGCGAGTAATAAAGTGGGCTCGGTTACCTGGAGGTTTTTTATTTCACTTCTGCCTGAGTCTTCTCAACCTTTGCTCATACAATATTCAACTACTCCAGCCAAAGAGACTGTGAATATATACAAAGAAAAACTTTTATTTGGTATTGAAAAGGGGTGGCAATTTTGTAGGGTTATACAAAAGGCTGCACAGACAATTTAATATATTCACTGTGCAACAGAAACACCTTTAACAACCTCATGGTGATTTAATTCCCCAGCAAAAAAATGCACTGAAATTTATTTCTTGATAAATATGCCACCTTAGAATAAGAATGGTGGAGGTAAAACTTGACAACAGTTATAAATCAGAGGTTGCATATTATAGTAATGATGTTTCAGATTAACGATTCTCCTTTTTATGTTCAATGTTACAAAAGTCTTTATTGGAAATACACGTGCAGTTAAATATCTCTGAAAAAGGCCTTCAGTTTCCCATGGCTGTTTTACATTTTAGGTTTAAAAGAAGTGTGAAAATATAAAGAATCATTGCAATCCAGTGTTGCAGAGGTACCACTGATGATCAAAAATTCAGAATTTCAAGATCAACCCAGCCAACAAAAATAAAAGAAGAAAATTATCTAAAAAGTGCATCTGATTCATCTGTCTCCTCTAATTCAATACCAAGAGTGCTTCTGGACTACCCGACCTTGTGCTGCTGTAGGGTCTGAGGAATGGACAATTCCTCAGTTTTAAACATTTAAAAGTTTAAATGGTTTAAAATAGGTCAGTAGGGAGGCTGAGAAAAATTTGAGATTTTTGGGTGTGAGGATGGCACTACACATTTAAGAATATTGTATAAAATTACATGAAATAGGAGAAGATTGAGGATGCCATTATATTTTTAAATATTTACCATCTTTAAATTACATATTTTAAAAACTCAAGAGCATAATCAAATACAGATCTATACAGAATTTTACACACATGTATAATTAACATACATATTAAGTGTTTCTTTTTAGAATACAAAACTTGAAGGCCTAATCAGTAACCGGCAAGCGTTAATTACACACTGAATTTATAGTTGACAGATAATATTTTGAAAAGCACCTGATTTTCAAAGCACTGAAAATTGAAAGCACAAAACAGACTTTCAAGTAGTACTTCCAGCATCAGTTGCGTTTTTTTGTGAGGGGTAATTATTTTGAATACATTTCCTCACGGGTGTGTTTGTGTGTGTGCCTGTGATGCTGAATGAATACAAGTAAAACTAGAATTTCTCTGGAATGTAATTTTTTTTTACCTCAGAAGAAGCAAGTATTTTTTATGTTCAAACTAGTCCATCATAATACAATTTATTATCCAGAGAAGGACCTGCCTACACTACACTATTTTAGGCGACATTACTCCACTAGAGACAAATTGTTCTCCTCTGTTCCTTAGTGAAAAATGCTGTAGCCCACTAAGCACCTGGAGTCTGATTTACCTACCTTAAAATACAAGTTTGAAATACTGTATTTTGCACCAACTTTGCTGACATTGCTGCGGGCTGACAAATTCCGCAATTCAAGTCCTAAACCTTTCAAAATTTGCTCCTAGATTTTCTCGGTAACCTCTGATTTTAAGATGAAAGTGCCAGCGTTTAAAGTTGCCAGATTTCCATTTTGTCGCTGCCCATCTGGGGATAGACATGGGCAGGGTAATGTCACACCAGGAGAAATTTCCAAATATTTCAAAAATCAGAAACCCTCCTGGAAGTGACACTGCCTGCATGTTTCCTTCTAAAATTATAAAACAACTACAAAACAACTACATTTTCTGTATCCGGCCTTTAGTAAAACTGCTCGTCAACGTGAGATTCCTCTCCTCAGCTGATGTAAGCACAGTTCTGTAGTACAGGGTGAATTTAAAAAAGAAAAAATTGTGATCTACACCCTTTAGTCTGCAAGTGCAATGAAAATTGTCCACCTTTTCCCAAGATTCAATCCAGTATTTTCTGTGGCTCCCAAGCTCTGTAAAAGCAGTCTGGAGGAACTGGCATGCTGCTGCACTTGCACTGCATTAATTATAAATCAAAGCACTTCCATGGTATCTCCCACTTTGGAAGCTCGTGTTCCACCAGCAGTGGCTTCCCTGTGTGCAAGACGTTCTGGGAATAAGAACTATCAGATTTCAGAAACCTCAGCTGCTGGTATAATGATTTTTTGTTTTTTTTTTTTCACCTGCTTCTTTCATTGCTTTGCTGTAATCACTTTCTAATGATTTAAAAAATCTTCTGGCTTTGTTTGACAGAAAGGCAAAGCTGCTGCTGTGTTTGATCACCAGCCTGCCTCTGGCGGGCGGCCAAGAAAAGGTTCCTTTACAAGCACCGCTAAAATTTTGTTTCCTTTCGAAACAAAAAAAAAAAAAAAACAACTATGAGACAAGTTTCTAAACCGGGCCAGCTTCGTGCTAATTTGTGTAAAGCTTTGTCTTTGATTCCTTGCGAGGCTTAAACCGGTGATGTAGAATGATGGGAATTAACCTCACACCTCATTGCAGGGACTGAAATAACCATAAATGCTTTTTCTGTTTGATTCATCTCTGGCCTGCACATTACACACTCGGTTTCATGGGGCTCAATGGTCGTTGAACTTCTCAGTTCTTTGCATTTTTGGGGCAATGAAGATCCTTAATTTCATATTTGTGACAAACCGAGGTTGGGGTTCTTTAATCTCTTCTGTGCGTGTGTGGATCTTTAACACATTAAGAACCTTAATTGCACATTATCCCAATGTCTTCTCTGGTTACAATTCCATCATTAACACAGAATTCTGCTGAATATTTCTAATATAATGAGGCTATAAAAATCACCAGGTTTCTATAACACGGAATAAATTTCTCTGGACCTCAGCTGGCTTGTAGATTATGAGATGAAACATAATACTCAACACCTCACTGAATTCTAGACACATGAGTATAAATGTCAACATTGGTTTTGATATAGATCTACACTCCTAATTGTAAATATTTAAAAGCAAAACTACGTGTATTACCAGGTAGACTGCATAATGAGACCCCAGAAAATACGTGAGGAATTTTGTTTTCTTTCAGCTTTCCTGGCATGTCAAAAGTGTCAAAACCTTGCCTTCCTTTCCTTTCAATAGAAAAAATTATAAATTTAATTATAACATTATAAAGAAATACCATTTGGCACAGAGCCCATGGTAAGGCTAGCAGGAGGGTGAGGTCCTCCTGATCAGGTCTGCAACCTGATAAACCCACAACTGCAAGTAGTTTTAATCCTGCACCTCAAAGTGACAATATCATGGGTCTGTAATAAAATCACTTTGATTTCCTTACGCTCCGTCTGACTTGAGCCCTTCATTAATTCCAAGGAAATCAGTAGGTGATTAAAGCAATTAGCACATTTTGATTTTTCACAACTCTGTAGCTACTTTTAAGCTGCATGTGATCTTTCTATCATTAACTTGGCATTTTGTTGCAACTGAAATATGATCTAAGCCTCAGTAATGACAGCCCTGTGATTGCAAGCAATCAGAAATCAGGTGAGCTCCAGCAAAAAAAAAAAAAAAAAAAATTATGATTCACACAGGATTAACACGTTGCATTGCCATGCTCTTTACTAGGAATGGGTATTGACATCCAAACAGTGGGACACAGGGGTTTACATTGTAAACTTATTTATTCTTAATGCACCTATCTAATCTGATTATTTATAACAGTGCTGCTGGGTGCGTTTATTTTACTCATGTAGTTAAGCCTAGTATTTTGGAGTAGAAGGTTACAAATTAGGAAAAAACCTGCCTGATGAAGGTAAAATTTTGCCCCAACATGAAACTGCTCTTCCCATTCTATCCATTAATTGCTGATGGATATGCTTCACTAATGATTCACTAAAATAAATTCTATGGATTTTTTTTTTCTCCTCACTGCAGATGGAGGGAGAAGATCTCTGCCACAATCCTCTGAAGCAATACATTTACATATGTAGCAACTCTCATTAATTTTCATTTCCATGACTCAAGACAAACTGACATTTTTCTCTCCACTAGTTAAGTAAATTCTTTTCACAGTATTTCAAAGGCTGTTTTTAGCCCATGTTTTTGTCAGCACATTAAAGTTTTCTAGTGTTTGAGGTTGACAAGCATTAGTATCCAGACATTTACATTGCAGTCAAGCTATTCAGGATAAAAAGTTTCAAGTCAAACCTCAGAAGCTGGGACAGTATTTTTTTAATCGCTAAATCAGACTTACACAATCAGACTTAAAAAGGGAGAAAAAAAAAAATCAGAGCAGTTATGATTTGAATTTAGAGTGAAAAATAATACAAATAAAGATCAGGCTTAGTATAACCAGCATCTGACAGGACACCCAAATGCATCTCCCAAAGTGGAGTCTTTTAATATATTGAGAATCTTGGGTGGAAGTCTATGTCTGTTAAAAGAGATCACCCACATATCATTTATTGTTCCAAGAGCTTCTCTACTATTATTCTAATATTCTATTCCCTTCTGTGCTCAGGCATCTCCCAGAGACCTCAGCCTGCTCCAATAAATTTAAAACAACTGTTGGCCACTATTGGACTGTGGTAGTTTTTCTAAATCAAAAGGCCATGCCCTGAGCGAAATATGAATAGAGAAGAATTCCCTGTCACTCCTTCCCCAAATAAAAACTGAATCTCTAAGCTTTCCTCATTAACCAAAAGAGGTTTTCATTTAAAACCTTGGAGAAAGTAAGAAATGCTTAAATCCAGCCTCTTTTCCTGATTCCCTCGGGGGTTGAAGGCAGGCTGTGTAATCCAGCTGCTCTAATTAGCACAGCAAACTGCAGTTTTGCTTATAAGAAGAAAAAAATTAAAACTTTCTTCTTCTTTTTTTCTCAGTAAACTGTATTCCCCAAATAAAATAAATTCTCAGAAGAGCAGTAAAGATAGAATACATTTCATATAACTTTAGTTGGACAAAGACAGAAAAAAATGTTTCCAACTTTTCATCATTTACCAGCTCGATTTTTCATTGATACTAATTTTCTGTTAATTTCAATCAAACAGTCATGGAATCAAAAACTGTACTGGTAAGTGAAAGGTCTAAAAGAAATAGGTCACCCACATGAAAATATTTCCATTTAGAAAAACAAGAATAACTATATAACATGTGCTTCTCAAGCCCATTCAGCTCTGGTGTTTTCTTTGAGATTCCTGATGGAGAGGAATGCTTTTAATGAATCTAGATGTGGGAGTACACCTCACAGTCCCAAAACTTGAAATGGTTTTAAAAATTACACTAAAGCTTACTGTGTACACAATAGTCTCTATTCAATTAATTCAAAGTCAAGCCATTTTAATTCTGGAATGCAAAATCGGTGTATTAATATCCATCCAGCTTTTGACTTTGCTGTGTGTTGACCCTGGCTGGACTCCATTTGCCCACCCAAAGCTGCTCTATCACAAACAAATAAAGGTTTGTGGATCAAACACCAGCCAGGGAGATCATCACCAACCAGCATCACAAGTAAAATGGGCTCAACTTGGGGAAATTAATTTAATTTATTGCCAGTCAATCCTCTAAAAGACCTTCCCTACCCACTTCTTCCTGGCTCAGCTTCACTCCTGAATTCTCTTCCTCCTCCCCTTCAGTGGCATAGCAGGACACCCACAGCAGCAGGCCCTGTCAGCCTGGATGCTGAGTGTAAAAACTTGTGAGGAACAAGCCTCAAGTTAACATTTCTACTCCCAGAGCTGCTCCCCAGTTCAAATTGCATCAAATTTTACACCGAATCTAAAGCCTGAAACTGCCATGGCCTAGGAAATATGAGTTTGAGTGATATTCTGACTGATCTGGAATAGTTTCATTCCAACAGTGCCTGAAATTTCTTATCAGAGTGGATATTTTTATTAGGTTTGTAGGTGCTACCACATTAATGCATGCCAGGAGGGAAGCCCATATAATTAAAATTCTATGAATATAAGATTAGTAGAAACTCAGTTATGAAGCACTTCATGAACAGAAGAAAACAAATAACACAGAAAAATATGTGTGAACATCCTGACAGGAAAACACTCTGTGTAACATCCATTATTTTATTAATGGTGTAACATGGCAGATGTCAGTCTCCCCAGTAGTTTGATTTAGACTGACCTGATAAATTATTTGTCAGTGTAAAAAGATTGTTTCTTAATTCATAAGCATTTCCACAGGTATTTATAGAATAACCCCACTGAGATCAGTGGAAGCAAGAGTAATCTCAGCTGACTATATCATCTTTACTGCAAGAAATACCACCAAGGCAGGATGAAGATGGAAGTAACCTCACATATAGCTATGAAGGCTTCCAAACAGGTGTTTAAAAAAAAAGTCTCAGCCAAGAACATAAAGATTCTTGTGTACCACAAGGAAGGAATAAAAACGGAAAATAAAAAGAGAGATAAAAATGACAATCTAGGCAAGATTAACAACATGTTGACCATGAATTAAGCACTATTTAATCACCAATAAAGAAGTGTCTGTGTAAGGAAAAGATGCAGGAGTTCAGGTGGTAACTGTCATCTAAACAGCACTCCTACAATAAAGTCAAACGCTATGAAACTAATATCAAATATATAGATTTGTGATTCTCCTCACTTAACACCTTTGTTGATGCTTTTCCTAAATATTCTTCTAATAAAAATGGATTATTGAGTGAAATAAATCAATCCTTCTGTTTATCCTACAAAATATCCCCCTCATTTGGATGTCACACCAAAATAGAGCAGCATACAGGAAATTCCAAGCCTCACTGTGTACTTTTTAATCTTTTCCTTCTGTTCTCTCTCCCTCTGTTCCATAGGAAAACGAATGAGAAAATACGGCCTAAATCATCATTCATTTTCAGCTGACCAATTCTGATCCTTTTGGCTGCTAAAGCCTGACCCAAACACCCCCCAAAATCAATAGCAATCTCTCCAGTCACGTGCGCTGGCACTTCCCACATCGACTGCTCCACTCAGCAGCGCTTCAGCTGTTTGTACATGAGACACCAGGAAACCACAGCCTCGACTCTCACCATTCCCAACATTTTCTGCTCTTACATGCACTCGTTCTGCTGATAAGATTTATTTGATGAGATCTTATTACACGGCAGCAAATGGAGTACTAGAAATGGCAACTTTCTCATTTCCTTATTGATTTTTTTTTCCTCCCCCCTCTTTCAGCTCTCGAGCAAGTGCTTCTCAGCACGCTGAATTTCCCTATTTGGAAAGTCAATTACCATCTACTTTCTCCTGATGTTAAGGCACTAATAGAACAGAAGGGAACGGGGAGGGGGGAAGAACAACAATTTTGGTGTTTTCCTTTATTATAAAACACCTTGATTAAAAAATAGTGTCGGCAAAGACATGATGAAATCAGAACTCAATTTCTGGTCCACGCAGGCAGGATTTATGGTACATCCCTCATTTACTTCTTACACATTAATTAGTCACAACACTGGTGTCTAACTGTGCTGCTCTAGTGCTACGTGTGCGTGCACTGCCACTGCAGACAGGTAAAATGAGAACCAGCAGAAATCATTCCTGAACATTTATTTTTCCCTTTCAATTCCTAACCCTCCATAGCCCCACGGTTTCGTCTTGAAAACCTGCATTCGCTGTGCAACTTTGAAAAAAGAATGCCAAGACAAATGTAACTCAAGGTACTTTTAATCTAAATGCCAGCACTAAGTGTTTTATCAATTGTTGTAAATAACCTCTGAGAGCAGGAATAGATTTTTTAAATTTTAAGAGTGCTGCAAGTTTGGAGAAAACAACATTTTATGTATAGGCTCCAAGTAAGTTTAATGTCCGTGGAAAAATTCCAGATACAAATAACACATTTTTATGGCTAGAAACAAGGAAGGAAAGCATTTCTTGTTCCATAAGAAAAAAACATCATGCTAACATAAAGAGAAAAATGCTTACCTTAGAAAGATCTATATTTTTTGCCTACATTATTAAATTTTTACATTAATTATTAGAAATGCTCAGGTCTCCAACTAAGCGTATTTCATAACAAAGTTAATTACTCATGTCATGGAGACTGCTGGTTACCCACATACCCAAACCCTCTGTGTTTAATCAGTGTTTTATTTACTTGAAGAAGTGAAAACCTTCAGGACTGCACAACTGCATTATCCTCCCCTCCCTCCCCAGGTTTTCATTATCTCTAAAATGATAAAACATCACGGTCACTCACACGAGTCTGACCATGACCTAATCTTGCAGTTGTTAGCCTGAACAAAACCTCCCAAACTTTCTTCTGCTCCAAGAAAAGGTGGAACAGTACCAGGATTTGAGCAAAAATAACCAATAAATTTGGGGATCTCTCACACACGCAGGTGCCAAATGATAGTTTTGGGAGGCCAAACTTCTGCAGGCTCCTTCTTTGGCTGGCAGAGACCAAACTGAGCTCATGTGGTATGAAAAATGCATCGTCTATGACAATATTAACAAAGGATTTCCTGACACAGGGCTCTGCTTCCCCTTCCAGAAAGCAGATGCTGCTGCTTGAAAGCTGATGCTAATAATGGGAAAA
>VXBN01011736.1:0-89875 GCA_013397395.1 Sinosuthora webbiana | reverse complement strand
AAAAAAAAAAAAAATTACCACCAAAACCAACCCAAAACCTGAGCAAACTGGCAAACAGGCTGCAAAGATCTGACCGTCTTCATCAAAAACTCACTGTCTCTTGAATGATAAAGATTATTGCTAACCTTTGATAAAAAGCTCTTTTGAGGCAGCGTCATCACACTGTTGCTTCTTATGGGCAGCTGATACAAATTATCATCAAGAAACCATTTAAGAGGCATCGCAGCACTTTCCCTATTGAACAACACGACCCCTGATGACAAGTAACTGTAATTACGTATTTTAGCCTGATTTCAGGGCTGAACAAAAGGGAAACTTATGTCGAACTCCCACGCTGCCAAAGAAGCTATACAATATATCATTAGTGGAAGTAAAACTGGTAGGGTTCAAACGGGGCAAAGTCTTTGGGAAGAGTGCTGAGCTTTCCAAACAGTAGCAGCTTGTGTTCTTTGTGCCTCCTGTCTAATCAGTTGTTTGTGGGCTTGGTGTTTTCCTGGCAGCTGCTGCACGGACACGAGATCAAAAGCTGTAGGTGTAAACAACGTAAGGTTTGTTAGAAAATGAGGTTCCATCAAAACTACCTCTGCAAAAAGGGAAAACTAAAAGCTTGTGTTGCAGTTTCTGTTTGGAAGGCGAATCCTGCTGAATTCCGCATGAAGTCGTTAAATCCACACCACAGAATATAGATTTATCCCTCATCGGGCATTCTTTACATATTTCCAGATTAAACACCCTATTCCACGTGTGCAAAGAATCCCTGTCATCAAACAGATTTTCTTTTGTGCTGCTTTGGAAAATAGCTTGAGAAATTTCTGTAGTTCCACACTTGGCCTTATGCTTTTAGGTATGGCAGCTCTACTGTTACCTGTCCAAGTTTTGGTCAGTCTTTACATTATGAAATAACTCAGAAAAGGAGTAGAGAGGCAGACACAGAAAAAAAAAATTGAAAACCACAACCAGAGGAACACAGCAGACCCTACCCAATCTCTGCATGTGGCTACAAGCATGGAATACAACACAACACAACGTCAGAAAGCAATAATGATGTCCAGCCCACAGGATCTCCAGGAAAAGCCTTGAATCACAAATCTCCCGCTCAATAATCACAGTAGTTCAGTGGAAGTTGCAAAGAACTGGATCAGGAGCCAGCTTAGATTGCTCTGATGATTCCCTTCATTGCAAAATGTCAGCAGGGCTGTTTTTTAACCAAATATCTGGCCTTGCACTCCCACCTGAGCTCACGGTACAGTTAATCCACCCAGTGTTGTTCCTGTCGCAGCACGTTGCCTCAATATTCCAGAAAGAGAGTTAAGATGTTGCCACAGTTCCCCCACCAACCCCTCTGCAAATTTCTGAGCCAATATCAGCAACAGTTCTTCATCTCAACTTTTTCCTTCATTCTAGCAGTTCAATGAACACTGCAAACACTCAAAAAAGTCTATTACTTCCTGTCTCTCTACTGGTAACTCCTCAGAATCCCAGTCTCCCTGCTCTGTGTTTTCCTACAGGATTGGGCTCAGTGTGTGTGTTTTCCTGGGCCAGTAGTTGAGAACATTGACCTCATTAGGAGAAAAATAATTATTTAAACCAGACTCTCCAGGAGAACTTGGTTTCTGCCTGTCACACACCACTCCAATTCTCCTCCTCTGTGAGGACAGAGAGCTGATAGCAAGTGGCAGGGCAGCCAGGCAGACACTCATGGAGTGCTGAACACAGCCCATGTATAATAATGCTCAGTTAGTCTCAAGCCTCGCCCAACAATGACATTTTCCAAAGTTTTCCAAACAATATCAGTGCACAAGTAGTTCATACTTTTGTTTCTTAAGGTTTGGATTTTAAGAACGTGAGCAATCCCACACCTGCAGGAGGCACATAAAGACTACAGACATTTCAACTACACATACACAGTATGCATACTTTTTTTTTTTTTTTTTCAATAAGTGCAAAAGTTTATTCCCCAGATCTATAATAACCATAACCTGGTCCTACACTGAACTTGACTAATACAGGTTTGCTAACAAATGTTCAGAGATATTACTTTTAGAGATACAGCATCACTAATATAACTGAATTTTCAGTCTTTCAATATGCATTATTATAAACATTTATCAGCAGTAAATTTAGTATTATAACAAAGGTTTTCACGTCTATAATACCAAATTAAATTTTGGCTTGTAACCAAAAGCATGGACTGTCAGTATCCCATGTTTTATGAAGAAAGAAGATATTGAGTTCTGTGCTAAATACTATAAACCTCACGTAGAAACCATTTCTTTTACAAATAATACCAGCCAATACAATTTTCTTTTTTTTTTTGAATCTTCAATTACAACATTGAAAATGAATGATTGCAATAAGAATACGGATTTTTTTTCTCTACCCTATTAGATACTGGTACAATTACTCCTTTATGAAACCACGCTTAATATTATCGATATCAAATTATAATAAAGTTTCCCCAGCACTAAGCAGACACATGGAATCAGTAGAACAGAGCACATCTGACTGTGGCATTCATCAATTTAATCAGCCTTTGGCTGCCGTATTTTATGGATCTATATTTCTCCATTTATTTCTTCTTTATTTAGAATTGTTAATCTTCATAAACACTTCTCAATAGGCTGAAGAGAAAACCCAATTGATTTACTTGTTTGAGGAGCTTCCCATTCACTTGCATCCGAAACCTAGAAATCCCATTCACTGCTGTAACCTTTAAATCACATTTCTCCCACACCACACAGTCTGACAGATGTCAGTCTCGGCTCGGGACGAAAGCAGAGATGTGGAAAGCGCAGATGAAATATTTTGACAGGTCTGTCCCTAAAAGACTACCTGGTATCCATCTCACTGGAGCCAGCACCGTTAGGGTAGCCAACACTGAGCTGCATCCATGCTTTCCATAAAAGTGTTTTGAGGCTGGCAAAGAGTCTGGTGGATTTTAAAAAAAACCTGCAGCTGATTCTGCCTGGTAATTGCATATTCCCCTGCTGAGGGTTCAGTCCAGCTCTGGTCTGGAAGGTTTTACAAGTTACAAGTCAGTTCTCCCAGCACTGATAGGGAAATGTGTTCATTACAACCACCTCCCAATTTTCTTTATCCTCCTTGGCCACTGGAGCTGCTGTTGTCCCTAAAGCCAAGTTCACAGTCATAAATAAGAAATAAAAATTCTGTGCCTAATACCTGTGTTCAGGCTTATCACATCCACATGCCTTATAATGAAACACTGCAAAATGGCCATGAAAAGGTCACCAGAAATCAGAGGTGTGCACAGAGCTCTGCACCTTTACTTGGCCCCAAATCCTTCTCAAATTATCTTCTTGTGCCTCTTTTCTAAAGCTGTTCTGGGTATTTTGGGGCTGCAAATGCCTAAAGGGAGGTTTTGGGTTCAACCTCTATCCAACACCTATAGGGACAGCGCCTGTGACTTACTGGAGAGAATTTATGTGAATTCTGCACTGCTAACAGGAGCACAAGGAAAGGACACTTTAGACAAATGTATCAGAAATTACTAAGGAAGAAATTAATAAGACAATTTACCCTGCCTTATGGCAGACAAAGAGAACAGCAGGCCTCAAAATCTGTTCTCTGCCATTCTCTAACATTTACCACGGTGAAAAAAAAAAAAAAAGAAAAAAAAGAAAAAAGTTTTTCTTTTATAGAATTTATTCCATGCAGTGGGTATTCCATACGTGGGACCTAATTCTCTGAGTCCCTGAATCAAAACATTATTCTTTTGTTTAAAGATGTCAGTCCAATGGTGCTATTTGCAATGGAAAAACCCCCAACTAATGTCCAATACCCGAGTTTAAGTCCCCTCCTAAGCATTGTAAGAACCAACCATTCTTTTTAAACGATGAATTAAGATTATTTTAAACATTTGCAGCACGCAGCTATGCATCTTATGGCTGAACTCATGGCTGCAAGTAACAGATAAAATAATATTACCCTGGAGTTGAAAGTAATTCAGGGCCCCTCCTCAGTCCAACCCAAACCTTTTTTTTTATGACTATGACCAGGTAATCAGCAAAATATTCTGTAACATCTTAGTAATTAGGAGATTATTTGATCACAAGCATTCCTTATGAGCCTTTTCTTTGCAACTTAAAACTGTCAGTAACACTTACTGAGAAACAAACCACAATTTGATTTAGAGCTTGATTAAGCATTTAACAACCAAGCTGCAAAACAGGAAAAAAAAAAAAAAAAAAGCTCAGTCTTCAAAAAATAAGACCACACAACATCATGGAAAAAGAAGAAAAAAAGTAGAAGAGCAAAGAATGTTTTTCACATCCAAATGGTAGCAGGGAAAATGTTATAGATTTTTCTGTGTTTTACTATGACCATTGGCTCATGAAATTCATAGAGCTGCAGATTTCTGCCTCAGAAATCACAAAGTAATATTGGCAACACGTTGGGAAGGCCTAAAAACGTGTCCTTATCTACAGAAACGTGGCTGGTGTCTCCACCATTTCTAGATTCCTGACTGAGACACAACCAATCAATGCTGGTGCCTGAGAAAATAAAAGCCAAGAAAACATCCCAAGGCATCTTCCATTAAAGCATCCATTAGTCACCCCATTTTTAAATAAGAACATATATATTCAAAGAAGAACTTCTGAATAAAACACGCCGATTTTGCAGGCTATGCTTCGCATTTCTTTTGAATTAAAAGGAACTTGCATTTCTCTAAGGAATACACAAAATGATTTTACCCCCAACTCAATATTTTACTGGCTCTCAGCCTCATCTCTCCTTCACCCAGCACACGTGTTTAACTTCTGAAACTGAGACTTTGCCTTTGTGAAGTTCTTCAGGAGAATATAATTAGATAACACATAATTACATTTATATAATTTCACATAATTAGATTTCCAACAACTCGTTTATGGGATAATGTGGCCCTCACACTGCAGAATCAATGCAGCTCACAAATTAGTAGTGGATTTCATCTTTGCAGTGCCTCAGCAAAGCATTATATACAGGGGAAGCTGAGGGAAAGTGTCACTTAAATTACTTGCTGCAGCAGAACAGAAAGTCTGTAATTGATCCACAAATGTAATTGGAATCCTGAGTCAATATTCACTGTCCAAACCTCAGATCAGTGTTTCTTTCACAGGAGATAAAACAGGAGAGGGTTTGGCCACTGGGCCCATTTTCCAATGTACCAAATATGAAATGTATCACAGTCCAGCTCCTCTGCACCAGGGCAATTCCTGCAAGTTTATACCCCACTAAGTTTGCCTTTCTCTAGATATAATAACAAAACAGCCATTGTTTTGGACAACTGCTGTTTATCAGAGAAATCTTTACAGTTTTAAAGGATCAGAGATCTCCATAATGATTCAACACCAAATGAGTTGCTGTCAACATTAGCCAAATTATTGCTGCTTTATAATTACTTCTGGTTTGATCAAATTTCTGTTTAAATTTAGACCCATCCAGGAGGCCTGAATCCACTAAATCCTTATCAAAATTTTCTGACATCACTAGTTAATTAGCATACATAATCTGTTTCCTTCAAGCACCCTGAAATTGAGTCTATGTGTAAAGATTTTTATCCCTCTGATTGTCACCTGAAAATTCTCAATAAAGGCGCCAGCACAGAAAGAGCATCAGCTAAAAGACACAACTCACTCTGACAAATTACTAAGCTTACCACAGAAAGAGGTAAGCAATAATAAAAGTTATTTTACAGGGAAGTCAGCTTATCCTCAGCCCTTTATAAGACACTCATAAGTCTTCAGGAGGCCTAAAAGAACAAAAACAAAAAAAAAATATAAAGACACAAAATAATATATCCAGTGATAGCTCAGAATGCTTTTAAATCCTTCCTGAGTAGGTTCCATAAAAACCAAAGCTCCTCAAACTGAAGAGCTCAAACTTCTGGAAGAAGGATGGCTGTAACAACCAAGGAAAATGTGAAGCACTTCAGCCTTTAAAAGGTCACCTCAGCACACACAAAACTGAACATTCCTTTAGCACGTCCCTTTGCAGGGAGCAGAAGCTGTTTGAGATCAGAACTGAAGGCAGCGATGAACAGGCAGGTTTCCACGCGCAGTTTGGAGCAGCTGATATTTACAAAACCTTGGCAGAAATAAGATGGCACGAAGGTAGGACAGCTCCTAACACACCACTGTCTGTTGGAAAGGGAAAGCTGAGGTGTCATAGTCTTGATCAAAACATTTTCATCAAACTTTGCAGGTTGGTTTATTCAACAGTGACTAAATCTCCTCTGGGGGCTTCCAGTTCTAGAGCACAAGAAATGTTTTCATATGCTTAGAAATCACAGAGTAGCCCTTATTCCGTACCCAAAGCACAAATCTGCCCAATTACAAAAGCTTTTGTATATAAAAGGATGGAGTTTAAGGCCAAGCAGTTTCCTCCTGCTTGACATCCCTTGGCCATCAGGTACCAGACTGACATCCCTGTGATATTTCCTGATAATGTGTTAATATTTGGCTCCTTGGCCTCAATGCCACTCTGAAATAAATCCAGTTTGAACACTTCCAGCAAACTGCAGCATGGATCTCCCAGCTGTAAATTCTGCTTTAGCACAATTTTTGTTAGCTTCTGAGTTCATTTTATAGTGCGTGATAAACTGGTGACAGTGTTGGTTCCTAGTGAAATAATTGGGGGATTATTAATTATTTAGGATTTGGATTGGTTTTTTTTTGTCATATTTAAATATGACATCCACTTTCATGCTTTGTTTTTTCCTACTTTAGGAAGGAAAGCCATTGGTCTCCCTGTAAATGAAACTGGTTGTGGTCCTTGCCCACCTTTCTCTCAATTCTACTTTATGCTCATTTTTCATTCTAAAGGATGCCCATGAAATGGCAACTCAGTCACAACACTCATGTAAAGAAAACCCTACGGGGCTGACACTTCCTGGGGCTGCATTTGCATTTTCGTGGGTACATAAGTAGCTGATCTTGAATAATTTAAAAGTATCTCTTTTTTTTTTTTTTTTCTTGTCTGATCACCTCAGCTTAATTCCTGAATTTTTAAGTGCAGGGTCATCGAGGCTTTTTATTGGTGATGGATTTCTGAGGTTGATTTTGGAGAGAGGCTTTTTTGTTTCCTCCTAATAGATCCTCAAATTATCCAATTTTGTCTGCACCATACTCCAATCTTTTGCCTAATTAAGAAGAATATCTTTGACTCCCAGACCACTTAATCCCAGCCTGGGAAGCTCCAGCAGCCGCCTCACCACAGCAGTCAAATCACATTCCCTCCTCTTCAGCCCTTCCTCACCGATCTGAGTCCCACTCCTGCAGCAATACCTTTACAGGTGGAATCTCCTTAGTTTTGGGTTGATGGATTTGGTGTAACTGAAAAAAAAGCTCATCTCTGTGTGCCAGGGGCATCAAGCACAAAGACAAAGCACCAGGCACACAGAGCACTCCTGCAGTGAGCACAGAGATGCATTGAAGAACTCAGGATCACTCAAATAACAAAAGCTGCAATCAGCAATCAGAAATTGAGACAAAGTTTGTATTTATGGAGCATTCGGATTGCACCGTGGAAGCTGAATTTCATTTATCCTGTGCCCAGTGCCTCAGCAAATGGTCACACTGAGATAAAAAATCGTGGATTTGAATTGTTTAGCCGCTCTGATGCCTCCCTGTAAAACGAAGCCTCTCGAAATTACCATCCCTCAAAAGTGTTTTTTTTCCTAAACAAACCCCCTGCTTGTCTCAAGATCTCCTTCCGTGTGACAACGAGTATTATTCAAATAGACACAAATTAAAGTTATTGCCTTGACAGAGAGGATGAAAAGAGCACAGAGAGCACGATACAACATTGTCAGCGGTGCAACAAATCTTCCACTGCAAAAATAAGCAGCAGATGAGAATTTGCAGGTGGCCAGACAATGTGATCCTGCAAAGGAACAGCCAAACCCCAACTTCCATCCTCGTGCTTCAGGTGCACCCACAGTGCATCCACTCACCCTTAAATACCTCCAGCACCTCAGAACAAAACTTTATTTCAGTTTTGGGGAAACAGGCAAGAGAGATTGAAGAGAGATGAAAGCTATTCAAATCAATACTTAGTTTTAACCAAGCTCTGTAGTAAAAGAGAGGGTGTTTTAAAACACTAAGAAAGATTAAAAGGACTTTACTCTCTGTGCATATTGTAGAAACATTGTTTGATTTTAACGAATTATACACGGACATTTCCAAGTTTTATTTCAGAGGTTTCACCAGGTTCTTAAGCTGAGGGAGGGCATTTGCATAAATACCAACACAAAGAACAGAGTTTTACATTTCCCAGCTATAGTTACTAATCATTCCTCAAGAAAGAAGTTGCTCAACTTGGAAAATAGTCTGCTATTTAAAGTGACATCTAATTTATCAAAGCTCTTTTTTCTTAAATGGGAAATTAGTCCCCCTTTTTGAAACGTTCAAAAATTAACATTTTTTTCATCTATTTATTCAAGTATGAGCATTCTGCTCTGAGTCTAAAAAACCCCCAAAGAGAATAGAAAGCACTGAATTAAAAACCAAGCAAATTTTCTTTAAAAAGTGAAAAAAAAAATGGGAACAGAAATCAAAAGCAAATAATTTTATTCCATTGCCACGCCACCTACATATTAAAAAAAAAAAAAAAAAAAATCAGATTTCTACTATGCTAGAAAAGTGAGGGTGTCAAACCAAGGAGAGGTTTTGGGAAATCTGTGGAAGAAACATGGACAACACTCCCTGAAAGACAAAAGCTACCAAACAGGAACAGCTATTGTGACCTCTTTTCTCTAATTCAAAATTGAGAAGTCTGCTTCCTAAAGACCCCCCCATGAGACAAGAGAAATACAAACAGTAGCAGGCAGAATTCTGCAGCTCTAGAAGAGGAGAATACGCAGTACAGCCAAAATTAAAGATCAAAGAAACAAAATTATTTCTGCTTTGTGTGTGTGCATAATGGGCTCATACAGAAAATCCTTTTTCTTTTCCTGTTGTTTGGGAGCTGCTGGGATCCCTCAGAATATTTCAGTGTTATGCACGTGAAAATGCAACAGCACACAGAGCTGAATGCTCTCCACTGTCACTCAGTAAAAACACCTGGGATGCACAAAATGCACTTTAGCACATTTCCTTCCCTTCCACTCTCATATTGGCACACTGAGAAATGACAGGAGGATTATGGAGCAAATAATGGCCCAGTGCTCCTTTTTTCTTCAAAAACATCTTGTCTCCCCCAGGGGCCTGGATTATTTACAGCTTTTCATTTCTCATTCCTGGTAGTTACTGGATCAAGAATCGAAGCTCTTTGCCCGACCAGCTCATTACGTCACGCTGTTTAAAAAGTTTGGGGGAGTTTCAGATTAAAACAGACACAAAAGGCAACAACAACAAAAAAAAACATAGAGCAACAGCCTCATACACTTCATGTCATTTCCTTAACAACACTTGATCAAAGAAAAAAAAAGAACAAAGGGAAAAAAAAAAAACAACAGGAAAAAAAAATCAAAAACCCCTCAGAGCTACAGAGTGGTTTTTATTTAAATGAAAATGCACATTAAATATTTGCTTCAGTTGTGTTTTCTCTGTTCATAGAGTCTGATCATCACGTCTCATGACTTTTCAGAGTAGTAAACAGTCACTGTCCCACAGGAAGCAGCAATTTAAGGGGTATTTTGACATTTAAGATATAACAGTTGAAGTTCCCAACAGGCATAATTAGAGCAAAAAAAACGCACTAAAGTGAATAACCAGATTTCATTTGTGCATTGATATTTGAAATAAAGTCCTAGCCACGAGGGTATAACCAGTCTTGAGAAGTATTAAAGAGAAAAATCCCAGACAAACCCTTAACAGAAATGGTCAAAGAAATTACTTGGCTCTTATGACTGGAAGTGCATAACTTAACCTAGACCCCAGAAAAAAAAATGATCAAATTTCCTCATGACACACCAGAAGATAAATAATTCACTAAAAACCTGACTTGCTGAATTAATGAATGTATTGTTGGGAAATAAAACTCATCAGGAGGAGAATACAACACAGGCATGGGATAAATGTTGAGAAGACAAAGGGTTGGACTCAGCAGTTCAAAAGTTCACCTCTCAGTCCTGTGATCTCACCTGATGCAATAACTGGTGCCAACTTTGCCAACACATTATTATATTTTTATCTCTTGAAGCTGCTCAACTGCATAGAGAGCATATGGGTATCTGACCCAAGGAAAAAAAAAAAAAGGGCAAAAAATAATAAAATAAAAATCAAAGTTTCATGGAAAATTCTCTAAATGAAATTATTTTATGAGTCAGTAAAAGGTCAGTCCTGTTGAGATTAATTAGGATCATGATATAATTACCCTTACAGAATCAGACCATCTGTTCATAAGAATCCTCACAGATATTCTGAAGTCACACTGTTTTCAACCCTGATATTTTTCACTAGTCTGGGGCTGATTCCAGCAGAGTCTCTGCCCTCTAGCTCACAGCAGAGCACTCAGCACAGTCCTCAGGGGCTTTCCCAAACAGGGGAGACCCCAAGGGCAGCAGGGATGGAGGAGCAGCAGCAGCCAAGGTCCCACACTGGGGCAGAGCTGCTGAGGGAGCTGGGGTTTCACCCTGGGGAAAAAGAGGCTCAAGGGTGTTGGAACCCTGGGCACTGAGAATTCCAGACTTTCAGTGCTGACAGGCACTGAGCCCCAAGCAAACACTGCATTGGACCTGAGGGCTTGGAAAAGGATTCCAAAATTGAGTGACGGCACTGGGATTGTGGGTGTGGAGTTTGAATAGAAGTGTGTGATAGCACAGGGTGGAAAACTCAGAGTTTAAGGTTCCAGAAGGCAATAATATATATAAAGCAAGATGGAGGATTTAGGGTGCAGGCTAAGTCTTTCTTTTTCACCTTCTTCTTCATGGCTCTGGGTGCTGTTTTGTAATTGGATAGAAAAATCCACATTGTGGCCATGGGTGGTTGGTTATCGGGTTAAAAGTAAAAATAATTGAGGTGTCATTTCTTAATTGGACAGTTTATCCTTAAAAAGCCTGGTAAAGAAAGAGATAGGGGCCGTTCTTCACCTTGTTAGCCACAACTCACAGCTTGTGAGACTGTAACACAGACAAGAATTAATAAACATCTGAGTCCAAGCACAAACAGCATCTCTCGAACATTTAATCCTGACTCTGACAGAAAAAGAAGATAAAAAAAGCAGCACAAGGGGATGTCAGAACTCTCTAGAACTCCTTGAAAGGAGGGTGTAACTGGGTGGGGGTCAAGCTCTTCTCCCAAACTACAGGACCTGCAGAAAAGTCCTCAAGTTGTGCCAGGGGAGGTTCAGGCTGGATGTTAGGAAATATTCTATCACTGGAATTGTTCAAGCATGGGATGCCCAAGGAAGTGGTTGGGTCACTTGGAGATACTCAAGAGTATCCCTGGAGATACTCCAAAGATGTGTAGGTGTGGTGCTTGGGGTTTGGTGGCAGAGTTGGAAGTGCTAGTTAACAGTTGAACTCAATTCTAAAGGTCTTTTCCAACTTGAACAATTCCATGCAATATTAAGTGCAGAGTCAAATTAAAAATGTCACCAGGATATTGAAAGACTGACTAAAACACAAAAAAAAAGAAAATTAAACCCGCAGTTCACTTGGTCACATTAAACAGCAGAACAGAAATGCACAACAGCCATAAATAAAGCCCCAAAATTATTAATCTGCATTGCTCTGGGTTACACATATCATTTTTCTGTAGTCTGAGGTCCTCTACATTTCTCAAAGTTCGAGTCAAAGACGTTCTAAAGTTCCTTTTTCATCCGAAACACTGTGTGCTAATATGTTAATATATTTTTGCCAAACCGAGATTAAGTGCAATGACTGATGCCAGTGAACACTTATAAGTCTATTTTGATGAATCATTATGTAGTTCCCCAAGACAGCTTTATTTATAATACATGCCAGTTCTGCCAGGTTTTTTCATATTGATTCCTTCTACTGGCTATGACAAGCAAGCAGAAGCAAGTGGTTTCAGTGAGATTCATTTAGCACAGGAGATTTCCATTGTGATGAATACGTTGTTACTAAAAAAAAAACAACATTAAAGTTGTTTTTTTTCTTAAATATTATACAATAAGTTACTAACTCACTGCAAAAACTTTATTAAAAAAAGTCTTGTTTACTTTCTTACAATATATACAATTCGCATTTATCTAGGCTGGGGAGAAGTCTTTAGGGTGCTGTCAGATTTGAAGAATATACTTTAAAGATGCCCACTCCTTTTTCCCCTATTCTCACGCCTGTTTGATTTTACACTGCTAAATTTGTCATTTTACAGCCCCTGAATTTCCACATTTCTGCTTCAATAATAACTCACACTAAAAGGAAACCTACCTACTTAATGCATCTTTTAGACAGACTCACGTTATCACCAAATTTAACATGATTCTTATGCCCCAAAATCTTTCCTTCTCCCTCTCCAAGGAAAGGTAAAGGTTAACAGATTTTCTCCCATTGGAAATCCACATGGATGGGAGTTGCACACCTGCAGCATAGGTGTTTAATCCTTTTATGAGGACTAAAAGGCAGAAAATACTAATTTCAGGTTTTCTGTGGCAAAAGTTGTCAACTCACATTGCACAGTGTTGTCAAAAATGTTATTTCTGCCTTCCCAGCCCTCCTCCAGGTATTTCAATAGACATGCTCAGTACACAGCCAATGCCACCAGTGAGCACCTAATTCATTTCCAATGTATGAACATCCAGCATTTTGGAGACAGGAGAGGCAACTAAAACCACCCAGAGCAGCAGCTGCTGAGGTCACCAGGGTGTATCATTTCTCCTTCATCTGAATTTTAGCTCCTGCCACACGTCGGTTTGCCTAAGAGCAGTGAGGAAAGCTTTTATTTCACCCGAACTTTTCAAACAGAATTAATATTGTACTGAAGGAGCCTTTCTCCCTCCCCCCACAGGACACGAATTGCACTAATAAATGAGAATAAATCAGAATAAATGATCAGGAGCTGTATCAGCCCTTGGCCCAAGCTGTGTTTCTATCACACTGCATTTCTGTCTGCCTGCTGGTGGTACAAGGTGCATTATTCCCCAGTGCCCCACGGGAAGAGATTTGTTCACTTGGACTTTTTGTGCAGCTAAAAGAGCTTTTTCCAAGAAGAAACTAGATAGAAACACAAATGAAAACTCCTCATTGAAAGGCATTTACACAGACTCTTAAACACTTAAGAAAAGCAGAAGGGTTTTTTGTGATGATGAAGTCATTGAAGAGAAGATATTAATACATATGCACATCACTTCACTGATATTACTATTCAGTGTTCATATAATCCAGTTTAATTTTAAAAACCACACACTCCTATGACAAAATTCTAGACAAAAAATATTTGTCTCCTCCAAAGAGTTTGGAAGCCATAAGTAATTGTTCTGTTTATGCAAATCATGAATGTGAATCCACATTTGTAACATTTCCAAACATTAAGGATAAACATCCAGATTTCCAAGGCAAAGCTCGGATCTTGGGATGAATTTGGAGCTTAGTTCTCATTTCCATGGGTTTCAAGAACACGAAATTTGGGGAATTAAGCACAGGCCTTTAGATAATAACCTTGATTAAGCTCTGTAAAGGATACATGAAGCAAGAGAGTATGACAGCTGCATTCCTGTTCGGTTTATGAAACAAAAAAAACGTTACCAGCAAAGGATACCCAGGATTTAATGTTACATAAGCAAATAAAAATGTGTATACGTGTCAGTCAGCTGTCAAACAACATATACCCACCCTGGGAGCACAGGGAGAGAGGAGCAGCATCACGCAATAAAACCTCCACAATCCTCCATGTCTCACTCCATGGCCCGATGATTATGGGGCTGGAGCGACTCAGAATGAAGAGATTAAAGCCTATTCCTGATTTTCCATCACTCTGCTGAGTAATCTTTGGCAAACCATTTGATTTTCCACGTGTCAGCATCCCAACAGGACAAATTGCTGTAACGTTTAATTCCTTTGTAAATCACCTTGACGCACAGTGATGAAGACAAGCTTTGTTGCACAAAAAAAAATGAAAAAAAAATTAAACAGTTCTGAGCCATTTAGTAATATGTTTAATAAGACTTGTGAATGTGTAAGGGCTTGAATTTTGTCAGCTTAAAAAGGAACGAGGACGAAAGAAAAGGCTCAAGAGACCACGAGGTATTTGCATTTGCTGATAAACGCTGGTTTGATTTTTGATAAAAATATTGGAGACACGGGAAGATAAGTGCAAGTTTTACTGCGTCTCACACATTAAGATAAAAATCAGGTTTTCTTTAAATAGGCTCAATGTTTCATTAAATTTTAAAAGCATGGAAAAAAAATGAAAAAAATTAGACTTCCCAATTTCATATTAATGAAATATGAAATAAGAGCTTTGCACACATCAGTGACTTCTGGAGGCTGTAATTGCACGAGTCTGCATGAAATTGTCTTGTGCTGAACGTACATCCAAAAAGGCTTGGGCATACTGCAAGGTTCTCATTTTCCCTGTTTATACAAGAATTCAGGTGAAATTATCAGCAAAATGAAAAGCAGCAAGGTCCCACTGTCTTCTCTACAAGAAATACCAAGCTTTACAGAAATGATTTGCAAAATTTACATTTAGCAGCTCTTAAATTCCCAACGCATACATTCACATAACTTCAGGGGCAAGAAAACAACATCTAAACTTTAAATTAATGTTGCCACATTCCCACATTGACTGAAGAAACTCTGCTGAGCAGCTGGCAGACTTCTCCACTTAAATAGCCGGCAATATTTTAAGTAAGCAGCACCTGGAATTTACTGCTGCAGCTCTTAAATAGAGTTTATTCCAATAACGTTCCAAACTAATTTAAAACACAGTAAACTTGAGTTTTCTATTTTGTTTTCTGTACCTGGAAGCTTTAGATAAGTTTATAAGAAAATGCTCATAAAGGTTTTTTATTTTATATGTATATTTTATATCCATACATCTGTAGCTAGATAAGGATAGACATGCCAGCTTGAAAGAATGGAAGATGGAAATTATTTTGTGAAATGTTTTGCCTGACAGAAGTTACCTTCAAACGAATTCATATCTCAATAAATAATTTGGACTGCACACATAATTATGATAAATATAATGGTTGAATTCACCAGGCAACCACCAATTACCCACATCCAAAGCACTCATTGCTAGATATTTATAGAGATGTATCCCCACAAAAGCAAAATAAATCCTCATACCAAAACACACAGATGCTACAACGCAGACTTTAGTTTGATAAAAAGTGATTAACAGAAAGTAATTTTAGTTTTTACGTCTGTTTTTGAAGAGGGGAGGAAATGGTCATAACTTTGATCCAACAGTAAAAAATTCTATCATTTTTACATCCTCACCTAACTTGAAAACAGATCTATGTTGGTTTAGCTCGAAAAAGATAGATATAGATATTCATATATACTTCCCAGGCCAGATGAGTAAAAATCCTAACATGGTGTTGGGACTAAATAGACTAAATTTTTTAGGAGCTTTTTGAAGCACAAATTTATGTTTTGAGAGGAAAAGAAAAAGGATTTCATATTGCTGGACTGGCAGTGGCTACCATTTACTTAAAACCCAGTAAATGTTTAAATACTAAAATAATTTTAATAGTCTTTGAGGTGGGTTGTTCTTTGGTTTGTTAAGGGGGTTTGTTAATTATGGGGTCTGTTTTTAAACAACCATCAAAACAATCCCAAATCCCAGAAAAAATGAACTCAATCTTTAATGCCTCCTGACTGCCCAAGCTAACTTAGAATAACACACAAAGAAGCATTTCCTTTATTTAGGATGTTCATTTGTTCTGGGGCATGGTGGCTCCAGGGTTTTTTTTAAGGAAGTGTTTTTCTTTTAAAATCGAGATGAACTGTGCTAGGAAACACAAACAGGACATTTTTCTCCCTCCCATTAATAGCAACCAGGCAGCAACATCAAAAAATGTAAGGTTTTCTTTTTTATTTACTGAAAGTAAGAAAAAAAATAAAATAAAGGAACTTTGACCACATGTCAAAAGTGATGCAGACATTTCTAACTGTTTGAAAACTGCAGACAACAGCAGAACAAAAGATTGTCTGAAGATGCAAGGAAAGCATTTCCAAAAATGCTTTATCCTTCTTCTGTCTAGGAAGGTAGGACAGAAAAGAAGCAGCATTTGGGTTTTTTTCTTTCAATACTCTATTCCCGAGGATGAAAAGTTCACACCCAAGAACACATGTAATTGATAAAACTAATATCAAAAAAAAAATATAAAACATCTGAATTTCCTTCAACAAAAGATATTATTGTTCAACCCAGTGGAGAAAGTAAAAAGTAAAAATCTTTTTCAGTGCGTTACACCTTAGTGAAGCTCAGGGTTTGCTGCAGATCTCATCTGGCACCAAGTGAAAATTTAAAACCAAAGTTCTCAGCAACAACCTGTGCACCCACAGAAGACAATTGTGCTTCCCAGTCAGACCGAACTGACCCCAAATTTTGCTTCCACACATTTTTCAACAGCCTGGCTGCAGGATTTGGGTGCACCATGGGCAAGGCTGCTGCTAGACTCTGTTTTACACAACAACGACACCGACTCCGAGATTCAGAAGGCTGAAAATGACTCCTTTATTTTTGGGATGTGTCTCCCTTTTACACCAATTTACCCAGACCAATTTGATTGGTGAAACAAAGACAAACCTCTTCAATCACATTGGTCAGAGCAGAGGGACATCAAGAAAAAGTCCCTCCTAGGAAAAGGAATGAAAAACATAGGTACAGTTACAAAAACATTCCTCCTGTTTACAGAAAATTCCCTGGGAAAAGCATTTCAGAAAACCAAAACAATATTCCGTGAAAATTGATAGATATGGAAGGTGAGGTACCTGACATTCCTAAGATCAAGGGTTAATGCTCCAAATTATTTTCTAGCCAAATTCTGTTCTGTAGTCTAAATATGACAACAATTAAAACGGTACATATGTTGTCTTTTCATTTGAAGGGAAATCAAATCAATTTAAAAAAAGCCCTGACATTTTAAACTTACTGATGATGCACAGAAAACAAGAGTAATCCATATGTCAGAATTTATAAAGACGTGGGAATAGTCATGGGAGGAAAATACTGATATTTTCCATATTTACTGCATTTCCTGGTTGCCCAGCAACTTGAAATCACCTTGTGACTGCTCAAGGCTCCAGACTAGATGCAGCAAGATACTTGGAAAGCCTGAGCTTAAAGCACTTAATTAGGAAGCATCTCCCTCTCAGAAATAATTCAGAAGCACAGCATCATCCTTCTGCAATTCCTGGGGAAAACAACACAGAAATTTCAGGCCACACAGTTCCAAACAGACAGAAAAAAACCTTCCAAGGAGACAAAAACACAGGAGCTCGATGTAATCCTTCATTTCTCTGGGGAGGAGATAAACCAAAAGCAAAAGCCAAAAGCAAAGATTCTGTTGGGTACCCAGAGCAGAGAATCCACCCGTGGGCAGAGCACCAGCAAATGTTCTTTTAGGGATCACAGCCAGGAGAAAAAGAATGGATGATCACTGGGCCTCCTGCAAACCCCTCTGGACAAAGGAGAGCGTGTGAAGGGAATACCAAATATCGGTATTATTAAAAACATTCTGCCAGAAGAGGGCTCCTGTTAAAAGTTGGTGTGATTTGTGCACAGGAAACATGCAAGCACCCAAAGGAATAATCCTCCTGGTTTAAACCTGAAATATATAAGTCTTGTTTTCTACTTCTCCTAATGTCACCTTGATGGTAAAAGAGGTGTTTAATATTAACTGTATGACAGAAAACAACTTGGCCTATATGTGTAAATGTTGTTTCCTGGGCAAGTCCATAAAGAATATGTTAATCACTAACAATCACATTTTGAAGTGATTGTAATAGAAATATAAGTGCAGAACACATTTTTCGTGGTTTTCACAAGTTCAGCACTTTGGATTAATTTAAAGGCCTAAGCCAAGTTTCACGTTAATATAGCAACTAATTAAACTTGATTTGAACATGAGGAGCTCTTCCAAAATTGCTGCTTTTCTCTATTTTCACAACAGGAGAGGAGAATGGAGGCTTTCTCTACAAGCATAGGAGCAGTGGTAAATTGAACAGAATAATTGAGAGGAAAAAAAAAAATCCTGATGCTAAATAGTCATAAATCAGGCCACCTCATAGATGACCAAACAAAAAAATGTCCCAGTACTCTTGTCAACTCTGGACATCAAAAACATTTTATCTCATGGGGAAAACATTCCTTCCACCTCACAGCAAGAGCAGATGAGCACGGCACTTTGGTATTTCTGCACCTTGGGGTTTCTGCTCATCGAGGAGCAGGAACACCTTGTGCTCATTGTAGTTTTCCTAAAGTTCACAGTGAGTTCAGGACGTTACTCACTCAGAATGGATTTCAGACAACCATATCAATTTTCAAGGCTCTGCTTGGTGTCCACCAACTTACTGTCTTCAGCTAGAAATTTCTGCCCTTCTATTACACCTCACTACAATAAGGAATCTACCAGCTGTGTTAAGAACAAAAGTCACTTGTGACTCCCTTTCCCTCTCTCAGACACATGCCATGGTTTGAGGTTTAAAAGCAGAGCAGACAAAACCTCCCATGGCAGTTCGTGTCATTTAATTTTCATCTCCATCCGATTTTTGAAGGCCTTGCAGTAAACAGCAATAACAGAAAACAGCAGATGCTTCTGTTTGGGTTTTGTTTAGGTAAGTGTTTCAACAGAACGAGTCCAGTATAACCATTACTTTTGACATCTTTGGGACCTGGCCTGCCCCGTGCATTAGCCTGCCTAACAAGATAGCTTAATTACACATATTTGACTAAGCATACTTACATAAGCATCCAATTATAGCTTAAAACAACACTCAACATGCATAGCCATCTGTTATTGAATGTATCTGGTGTTAAGGCATAATGGTGCGCTCAGCTTTTCCCTTCCCAAGCATATTAAATATTTTCTGCAGCCGCAGTAGAGGAAAAAATGGCAAAGCAACCATTTGGAGTGCAATAACGCATTACCTTTACAATTGAAAACGAATTTACGGGAAAATCTGCCAAAAAATTTCCCAAATATCCCCTCGAATCAATGGCATTTCCTTTCACTAAAAAAATTAAAGATAATACCAGAACGAGCACTTGCCAGCACAGAAGCAAAACTGACTTGAAATTCTTCTACCTTTTCTTTTCAAAATATTGCTCGATGTCATTTTCCTTCTAGGATAAACTACCCAACACTTCTGCCACTGGAAGAGAAAATGACATTTAAATACGCCTCAGGAGGAAAGGAGTCAATCAGCACAGGAAAAAGATAAATGCACGATGAGATATATTTAGAAAGTGCTGTAATGACACACTGTTTTGCAGTGGGAGGCATTAAAAACCCTACTATTAGTCACTTTTTCTAACTACAGAACCATGATACTGCTTTTACCAGTCAGACACGGTACCAGCTGCAATTACCCACAGGACCCAGTGTTAAGTTGCCAGTGGCAACCACAGTACACATACCTCGAGATTCAGCCACCATTAGCATAAATATCCACATCTTCTGTGCCTAAAACTGATGTACTTTATCTCAAAAAAAAAAAATATTTCTCCCTTCAGGAGAGTTTTGCCTCCCTTAGCAAAGTGCTCCTTGGTCTGTGAAATAGAAAGTGTAATAATTAACATTTGTGTGATATCTGCAGGAAAACAAAAGTCCTTTTTATCTACTGATTGTTTTAGTATCTGTAGATTCAAAGAGATTTCAGTCTGGAAATGGCAAATCACAGAATCACAGAGCGGTTTGGGGTGGAAGGGACCTGAAAGATCACCTGGTTCCACCCTCCTGCCAACGAGGGGGGACACCTTCCATTAGATCAGGCGTCTCAAAGCCCCTGATCCAAACCGACCTTGAACACATCCAGGGATGGGAAGCTTTCTGCCAAACTGTTCCACCACCTCACCACTCTCAAAGGGAAGAATTCTTTTCCTGATGTCTGATCTAAACCTGCCTTTTTCCAGCTTAAAGCCATTCCCCCTTGTGCTATCCCTCCCTGCCCTTGCCAGAATCCCTCTCCAGCTCTCTTGGAGCCCCTCTAGGCACTGGAAGGAGCCTAAATCTGGTGATCCCAGACCCCTCCGTCCATCCAGCCCACGTCTCTCCAGTCTGGGGGGCAGGATGCTGGGCAGGATTGTGCCAGATGGTCCCAGTGACTCTCCCATTGTGCACCAAAGCTGCAGCCTCACCATGAAAGGCCCCCAAGTTTGCCAGGCGCAATTTGGCCTTAGTGAAGCCACGCTGGCTGTCACTAATCCACTCCTCATTCTCTGTGTGTCCTCCCAGCTTCCAGGAGGGTCTGCTCCATCATTTTTCCAGGCACAGAGGTGAGACTGACTGTGTTCCTTGAGTTTTCCTTTTCCTCCCTTTTACAAAATGGGAGTGGTATTGTGTTGGAATCCTGGGAGCTGAGAAAAACCCCACAGTATTCCCCTCTTCCCCTGGGCATCTCCTGCTGGCTCTGGATTCAGACTGGGGTGGACTGAGACTCCCTTTCACAGGCACCTCTAGCTTAAAGCCCTCATACCAGCTTGTGAAGCCTCTATGAGCAAAGATTTCCTTCCCCTTCTCTCACAGAGGGATCCAGTCAGCCCCCAGTAGACTCCTTTTCCTGTTGAGGGGAACTGTTCTTATTGTAGCTTTAAGTTGGAGGAAATATCAGCAGAAGTGGAAAACAGAAACCAAGGAAAAAAAAATTACCAAAAGGAAAAAGTTTCGGAAAAAATCAGTATGGCGCAACAGTAGAAATAAAAACACCTACATCACTTTGAATAAATGTTTAAATAGAAATCTGCTTTCTCCCTCATTATGCTGCCTAACAAATGAGGGTCCATTATTTATCCCTTGAATAAATGATGGCAGTATGATAAAAACCTGTTTTTCTGCAGCAGATCTCCATATGCTTGCAGCATGCAAGGCAGATCCCTGCAAAGCTGCCTCCCAAACCTGCCCAGCCCTGCATGGATAACACAGCTCCCCTAACGAGGGTTCGATCCAGGCTTGGAACAAACCGAATGTGCCAGACTGGAGCTCATTACAGCAGGCACAGGGACTTTGAAGAAACACTAGGAATTACTATTTAAACTGCTCAAGTCCAACTGCGAGCACAGATTTTTTAAAAAATTCTTGTTTGTGGGCAAGCACAAGGTGCTAAAATGCTGCAGAGTGCTTTCACACGTTCAGATTTTATTATCTAAATAAAAGCAGGCCTCAATTTACAATCCTTCCCACCGTTTGCCCACATGAAATAGTTACCATAACAATAAGCCATGGTTTAAATTAACATTACACTTTATAACTCCTCTGAAATAAAAAACCTACCTTGTAAAAGTGAGCACCAACAGGACAAACAAGGGGAGTCAGTGGAAAGAAGCGACAACCAATTTGTGTTGCACATCAGCTTCCAGCTGAGCAAAAGCTGACAACACAATAGGCCTGAAGGTGGCAAAGCCCTGGTCACCACAAGTCAAACTGATTTTCTTTTTTTTCTGATTTGGCACTAAACCAAAGCTTACTGACACGAGGACTGACAGATGTCAATAAAGCAAATAGTTAATTGAAATGTTTATATTAATCCTACTTTTAATCATTTTAAAGCAAACTATTTCAGAGTAGAAGAAAGAAACAAAAACTAATTTCTGACTGGCTTCACTTAAATCTCTTGCTGTCACAGGAACTTGGGACATCCACATTTTGGGGCTTGGGGAGGTGGTTTAGCAGACTTCATTCATTCCACTTAAGCTTTTAATAAGGCACAATAAAAACTCTCCTGGTTATGAGGCACAGGCACAAAAACTACCTGAATTCTGAGCCAGTTATCTCCTACACAACTACCTGTAAACATAAAGTATTTATTTAATGACATAGATCCTTCCAGCTGTACACTCCCCACTTCTTGGAATGAACCTGCTCTAGTCTCAACCTTGGTGTGGAAAGGTTGCTTAGATGCCCAGAATATTATCTATTTAAAACCAAACCATAAAAAATTTCTAGTCAATTTTCTAGAACTTCAGATATCAATCTTTAGTATTTATAACAGCAAGAACTTAACAACTGAGTTGGATTCTTTAATTAAAACTTGTGGACTTGTTCTCAGGGTTTACAAGGCAGATAACCACTTTCTTTCTAGAACATCCAATAAAACTGTACAGACAAAAAGGGCCCCAAGTTGCATGTTATGTTTTTCCTCTTTCAATACCCAACAACAACAATTTGCCTTCTTTTAATTAGGAGCTCCTTTGCTCTAACGGCTTCTATTTGTATCTCAGACAACTAATAAATAACACTTCTAACAACCTTCAAACACTGAAATGCAAGAACCTCTTTGCTTTGGTGCACAAGGCTGCCTTTGCTGCTTTGTAGAACACTTGTCCTCAACAGCAAAAAAAAAAAAAAAAAAAAAAAAAAAAAAAAAAAAAAAAAAACAAAAAAAAAACAACCTCCACAATTTATTTAAAAAAAAAAATTTACAAATTAAATTTGTCAGGAATTTCATCTTAAGGGCAGTAAAAACTGCCTTTTTTATGCCCAAATCAGGCTTCTACTTTCCCATTTTCCTACAGCATCCCAACATCCAGATAAGATGTATTACACTCATTCAATGCCAGTCATGTCTGCCAAGGATTTGCATTTACAATGAGATGCTGGAGATCAAGTGGAATACCAACAGCATCCCTGGGCCCGGCAGTGGCGTATTCTCATGTTCCCCTGACAAAATTCAACACTGACATCAAAAAGAACCAGATCAAGAGCTGAACCAGGAATGAACTCTCGTCTGATGCGGCCTACAGTGAGAAGTCTGCCCTCTGTACATTTTAACATTATTTTCATTGTTCCAGCACAGGCTGCAGCAGACCAGGCTGTGGAAATGTCTCAGCTGGAAGGGCAGCTCAGCTCTCACTGCTCTCCCTGCTCCTACAGAGATTCTGCAGCTCCAAAACTTTTGGGCCAAAACTTTTGGCCTTTACAGCTCAAAAGACACTCACCTGGATTCGCTTTCTCAAAGCCATTAAAACAAAAGTGCTAAACAATTTCACTTCCAACAAGCTGGAATTCCCCGGGAATACACCAATCCTTCCTTTTACATACTTCAGTGCACCAGAATTATTTGACAAATAACAGAAGAAAGTCGAGTTGCATGCCACAGTCCAGGAGAGCCCAGCCAATGTTATGTTCTTCAGTTCATCTTTGTTCTTTGTGAGCAAGTTTTTGTAAAAAGAGCTGCTCTAAGAATGTACTTCAAATCTAAAGTTCATTCTGAAAGAAGATGAAAATTATTTTATAAAATCAGTTTTATGGGTATTTTCACAGTGAGAAAAGAGACGGATAAAAACTCGCCCCTCAAACCACACCACACTCTTAGAAAACTCAAGAATAAAACCTATAATTTTTCTAAATTTAAAGGAAGCACCTTATATTTAAATTAATGCTGCCTCTCCACGTTGTTTCTTAATTAATCCTTTGCTAAAAGAAATATGGGTCAAATACAATCTTTTTTTCTTTAACAAACTTTTCTATTTGAAACAATTTTTCTAAAAACGTTCTAAAACTCTCTCCCTTCAGCGAAGAAAAATGTTTGTTTCTCCTTCCAGCACCGCTGTAAAATCAGAGGGAGTTGTGACACGTTCATTTTTTGTCAAAGGCGGGAAGGGAACAAGACAACAAACGGGTTTTTTAATATAGATATTAAGCATTAATCCATAAATTAAAAAAAAATTAAGGAAAATTGTATTGCTGACTCACAGCAGACAAATTCTTTACCGCTCTACCTACACACTGAAGGCCAGTAAAATAACTTATATCAGGCAGCCTGGTAGAGGAGATGCTTTGGATTCTGTGTGCCACTGGACTCAAATTTTCAAAGGCATTCAAGAACACATGTCTGAAATTTAATAAAAGCCTTCAATCCCTTTGAAACCTAATTTCAATTCAAGATATTCCCTTCAAAGGGCAGGACCCTTCCAAAAAAGGGGCAGGAAACTGCCCAGAGGGGAACAGGAAGAATCATTAGATAAGGAAAACCTGCTGGCACGCAAGGAAAGACACGAAGAGTGAAGAATACTCAGTTCTAAAATCCTGAAAGTGGGGTGATGAACTGATTTTCATGGTCAGATTTGATGCATTTATTTAGGCAGCGAGGAGGTTTAAAGTGAAGCACCTCACAATAACCTGAGAAAGGGATTCAATGGCTGGCTTATGAGGCTTGTGGAAGCTCATCCCAGGTTTCCTGAGAAACAAAATAAAGCAAAACAAAAACAAATAAACAAAATTTAAAAAGTCCAAACGTTTGAGACAAAGGTTTATCAAGCTTTTTTAAACAAACAAGCAAAAATCCAACAACAACAAAAGCATGGCCAGTCTTGAAGTGCAGAGATTGGCTAAGACTTTTCTTACTCTTTTCCTTACTTCAATCCCCCAAACCCCATCTCTTCTGCTACATTTTCCAGATCTGGCAGAGGATGAATTTTCAAAGCAGCCTCTGCCAGCCCTTCCTGACCTCACTCAGCTGTGCAGGTTCAGTAGGAAGCACTAAAAACCATTGGTAGGAACCACCTTTGGCAGAGCCTGCAGCACCCTGGGGCTCTTCTCCAGCCTCAGCCCCCTCTGTGCTCTCTCTTCCCAAATCCTGCAGGAAAAATGCTTTAGCAGCAGTCCCTGCCTGCAAAAATTCTTTAATTAGGCTTTGAGGAATTTTTTGTGTGTGTGTCTGTGTGTTCTTATTTGCTGTCGTTTGGTTTTTCAACAGGAACAGATTGTCTTTGTGGAAGGGAAGAGTTTCACTTCCATCCCCATCCTGAAGTTCCTTGGGAGTTACATTTTCTCATTTAACGATTCAACAGCGATAAGGGAAGCGTACATGATGCAAATTTGTTAAATATTCAGCATGTTTTATTAACCAAATCACAATCTGCGGGCTTGAAGGCTTCTCTGTGATAATACCCCGTTGAATGACCTCCCGGATTTATTCTCTGGGAACCAGACTTAATAACCACACTTTCCCATTATCGTTTATTCTGACCTAAAGACGGGTTGTGAGTCCACAGGGGAAAACTTTTCCTGATAATTAGTTCTCTTTGGTCGCAGTCCACACGAAAGGACAAATTTCACCTTGTCTAAGGTGCCTCTTGATAACACATAAAGCCAACAGAGGAAGCATGCATAATTTTCTGGTTTTTCTTAAGATATGCATGTGTTTTTCTCCTGAGTTTGCAGCACTGTTTTGTCCAATCACTTCAATTCTACTTCCCTCAAGTAACTGTGGCACAGGGAGACAACCAACCAGGTTTTTTCCTCTTCTTCCTGGGGAAGCTTTGATTTTTTGACAGGAAAATAAAATCAAGTCCTTGACAAAACCTCCTTTGCATACAGTATTGTATGCAAAGATTTTTCTTTCTTCCTAGAGGTTAACAGTAACTCTAAGTAAACCCTGCTGAAAAGTGCAAAATGAATCTACACGTAACTGAAAACAAGATAAATAACAAAAGTCCTATTTCTCCTGTCTCCTTCAACAATCCAAAAACTGGATACCACTGCAAGCAATTGCAGACTCATCTGCCCAAAAATCAGACACGTGGTCTGACTGCACAGAGTGAAAATGCATCAGGGAACGAGAAACAAAAAAGAAGGCAGCAGTTAAAATGAGCCTGAGTACCCCTGGCTGGAGGCAGATGAAGCTTTTTTCATTTTCCTGAGGAATCAAGACACTCATTTTGTGGCCAAGCATCCACAGAGCTGTTGAATAACATCCATCTATGGATGCTATTCAAGGGCATCCATGGAACTGAACACCAAAAACCAGTAACAGACCCTGGGCTCTTAAGTCTGAGGGCAAATACACCTTAGAGGGGGAATACACCTTGGAGGAAAACAGACATTTTTTTTTGTCTGAAGGAGCCATATCTCTGTTTTACTGTTAAACCATCACAAAATTGGGTAGCCCACAACAATAGCTTGAGAGGCAGACCCTTAAGTTAACTTTTTTGGGAATCCACAAACATCTTCCCAGGACAGGAAAGAAACTTTGAGCAGCGCTCAAAGCAGAGATTAATGTACAAATGCACAGAAGGCTTTGGTGTGTGAATTTAAGGCATCTGTTCAAATTATTTCAAAAATTTCAAAAATAACATTTTAATGAACAGACACTTTGCAATATTTCACTGCTCTTTTCTTTTGGCTTAAAAACTGGAAGAGAAAGCATTTTCGCACTTTAAAATATTCATTAGTATTAGCATACTTTTCTGTTCTAACCACACAAAGTTTTAGCAAAATTATGAACAATTTAACATGAGAATAGCGTTCTCAAAAGCATTTGAAGAGCACGCTGGAATCTGATGATCTCTGTGAAAAAAAACTCACGCTGGGTTTTTCAAAGCAGTTTTACACTGGGTGACCTTCTCATCAGCTCTTTAAATACTGTAGGTCTCCCTAAATTAATTCATAAATGATATTGAGACATATCCTCTCATTGCCAGTGCAGCTGGAAACCGAGACACTGCTGCAAATAATTTATGCAGATTTATCCTTTATTTTGCTCGTGGAATATTTTGTCAGCAAGTAAATCTCTTCCACAGCTCCCCTGGCCTCTCCTCTCCCATGGTCCACAAACAGCTTACTGAAAATGTATTTATTCTTACACTTGGGAAGGCTGAGCACATGTAGCATAAAAGCACCTTCATTCCCAGTCTGAAGGAACAGAATTTCAAAGGTGAAACAAACCAGGAGAATTCATAATCTTAACCTGGGCATTTGAGAGAGAGCTTTTGTTGGAAGGTCTTTCCCCCTCCTGAGCTGGTGTCCAAAATACATCTAAAACCACTGGGCTCCTGTAGGATTTATATTGCATCAGCAGAATTAAAATTTTATTCTCCCCATACCTTTTCAACCTACACATGTGGCAGTAGGCAAGCGTGCCAAAAACATCAGGGGTCGACCTTTTAGGAATTATTTTGGCACTAAAACAGATTACTGAGTAAGGAGTGGACCTCACTATGTCAGAGTAGTCACAGCAGAGATGGGAACATTTCCTTGTCTCCATTAACTGGAGTTAGGACGGGGCAAGACAGGCTGGAGTTAAACAGGAAAGACCCAGGTTATGAAATATAACCCAAATAATCACCACAATTACCTAATGGCCAAGGCAGCTCTGGAGCAGACAGTGAGGGAACACATCAATGGACAATCACTGGGTATTTTCAGGAATAGTTTAGACAAAGCTTTCTCGGGAATAAGTGCAAGTGGAATTGCCTGTGGGCAAATCAACAAGATAACATCCAGCCCTAGTTTTTACAACTACATTATTCCAGTTCCCATTTTTATTTACTAATATGTATCCAAGTTTACTAACATATACCAGGCAGAGCATGTGTATTTCTTTGAATCTATTTTTCTGCTTTATTTTTTCATACCTATCCCTCTTTTTTCTATTTTTTATTCTACTTCTATTACATATATGTTTATATATATTCAAACAGAGACACAGTATATCCTTTATTTAGCTTTCTTTAGTGAGAGTCACCACAGTCGAATAATTCTAAGAAACCTCCTTTTCTTCTTCATTTAACAGCAACGTTTTTAGTTTAACATTTAACAGCACATAATACAAAATGAAATATTTGATGAGCCCTAACTCTCTACTGCTGTCTCCCCCTCCCACCAAATAATTTGTTACACAACTGAGGCATTAATCAAAACTGGAAACCAAATGAAGCTTTTCCTCCTTCCTTGTGTATCAGTTTGCCCTTACCAGATGACCAACACAGTTTAGATTAGTTCTATTAGATTAATCTTCATAGATTTGCTCTATTCTGAACATAATTAGAAATGCCTATTTCCACGTTAACCAATATACATGTGTACAACTTCAATAAACATGAATAATGAATGAGAGCCAAAGAAGGCACCAGATTTGTATCCTGCAATAATATTTATGACACCAGCTTAGATGATTTATGGCTGTCAACAAGTTAAAGTCTAAGACAGGAGGAAAGAACCAGGAGGGCCCTGAAACAGAGAAACTTCACAATATTGAAATCATGAACATTGTAGCAATATTTCCATCTACTGGGGGCTAGATAAAATTAGCAGCTACTCACCACATCCTCTTTTTCCAAAGAAAGTTAAATTGATTAAATACAAATACTTTTGTTACTGGTATGATCACGTAGCCTGGCCCCACAATTTCACATTTTTCATATATTTCCACAACATTAAGACATAAGAATAACAGGATCTGTTAAAAAGCTGTTGCCCTCTTATCTTAAAAGGACCAGGACAAAACCAGGGCAGCATATAGAGGCTGTCCCAAGCAAAACATATGAGTCAAGCACATTTCCCACATAAAAAAGGACACCCAGAATCTATTAACAAATCATTTGGTCCATCAGTGGATTCATTTCTCACGTGACAAAGAGGCTTGATTTAAAGACCTCAGTGTTTAAAGAATCAATGGTGTCAAAGTCATGGCTTTATTTCTGTCACCACAGTACACTGCAAATGTAGAAATTCCAAGTGTCACATACAAGAGCTCTTAACATAAAAAGACAGAAATTGAGAGATAGATGAGAAGTCAGTAATTCCATTTTATGGATAACCTTTCAATTTTTAACTTTGCTGAGCAGAAGAAATCCCTTCAGGCTCTTGGACCAGCTTTTCAACTGCAAACTGTGTAATCTGCATAAAAAAAATACGGATCTTCTTTTTATCTTCCTTATATATGTGATTGTCCCCTTCATCCCACAAATATTGACATTATGATGACAAGTGGAGGAGCAGCCACTGCGAGAGACTGTGTAATCACACAACAACACTTCTCCTTGAAGGATCCTTTAAAGGCCATTTCAGAGAATTTTCAACAGACACGTGCATCCAAACCCTCACCAACTATTTTCTTCCTCTCACAAAGCATGTTATACTATGTTTAATACGTTTTTCACTGCTTAATAAGCTAATAGCTTTTCCTAAACTCATCTTCAGAAACACCTGAGGCTTGTCAGAAAATTCCTGTAACAACTCGAGGCACACCTCTAGCAGAGAGTTTGTTAAAGCAAGTTAAGGAATAAAAACATGCCTGTCAAAGGGAACTAAAAATCGCTAAATAATGATTTACAGCACAGCCTGAGAGCACGAAGAGCCCAAAATTCCCCACATTTTACAGGACACCTTCTCTTTTTTTAAAAGTCCCAGAGTGAAACATCAGAAGGGAGCGATGCCATCAGAACGACAGCGAGTCAGTGATAGCCACTGGGTACAAGTTGTATTTTTTGTGAAGCCTTTGGCATCTGAGCTGGTGGGAAACACGGGCCGTGGAGGAGCCTCACTCCTCATCAGGCCTCACGTCAGTCGCTGTAAAAACAAATCTTGCTAAGTAAAAATGCAAGCACAACGAGTTATCATCTCTGGAGTTTATACTCCCGAACTCACTCAGCTGCTGTCAAAGAAAAGATCCTGCTCAGACTTTTTGTACAAGTCAAGCTTGCAGACCTCTACAGAAAAGTTCTGGAGTAAAAGAGGCAAAATTTTGGTTGATGCACAATGAATTCTCTGAGCTCCTGGGAATCTGAAGGGAAATGGGAANAAAAAAAGAAAAAAAGGGAAAAATTTGGCTGATGCACAATGAATTCTCTGACCCCCTGGGAATCTGAAGGGAAATGGGAATTGGCCTAACCAACACATTGTAGTTTTTTTGTGATTTTAAATGTCCACTGTATAGTAGCTAATTAGGAGCATAAGACAAGTCATATCAAAGTAATGACTTTTCATGAAAGAGCAATAATCCAAATAATTTCTTCTTACTGGGAAGCAAGTTTTCACTTTGGGGTATTGCATGTCAGGGGCATGAGGCAGTCAGGTATCACCTACTGCTGTTCCTGTGGTATTTCTCCTCACTAATTTCTGCCTGTGGTAGAAATAAAAGCAGTAGGAAGGTAAAACTCAGTTAAAAATTACTTATACCAGAAATCTGTGCCAAAATACCTTTGGGGAGAGGAGCTCAGAGGAGGAAGGGGACATGAGGCATTCAGGTAGGAAACCCCAGAGGTGCTGGCAGCCCTACTGGAAAAGCCCTGAACAGACACAACCTCATCACAAGGCTTTGATTTCCCTTTAAATTTATGAAGAGATTAAAATTTTAAGGAAAACGAAAATCTTTCTGCCAATACCCTGTGAATACACACTCTGAGAACTGTGAATTGTGTCTGCACTGGCAATTCCTGCCCTACACACCCGCTTGTGGAGCAGAAAAAGGTTCTTCCAGGCACCTTTCACCAGTTCACCTCCATAAATCACAAGTTTCTTTATCTCCACAGAGACACTCCAGACTGTCAAAAAACTACAGCTTGCATGATCTAGACCTTGTCCAGGGTTATGGTTTTTCTGTTGAATTTCATTCTACTAGGACTGTACTCAGTGGTAAAATACAATAATTTCCTCCTAAATCCACACCTCTTATCTTAAAAAGAAGAAAAAACTCCCAGGTGTGATTGTTATTCAGAGCACCTTTCCACTTCTCCCTGTTCCAGCAGAGACAATTTGGTCTGTCCCGTGATCAATAAAACTGTTTTATCTTTTGCTACTGACATTAAAATGTTTCCTTTCTGTGCCTATCTCTACAAAGCAAAGGGAGTTAACTAAATTCAATATTAATATAAGCAGCAGCAATTCCAGGACTGATATGACCCTAAAGGGACTGATAATTAGCCCAGTGTTCATGTTGGCATAAGATCCATGTCAGACTGAGCCAGCACGGTTCTGCTCCCCCTTTTACATCCTGATCTCTCCACAGCACAGGAATGGGGAAAAAATCCCTTGAGGATTTATGAACAGAACTGTTCTTTTAGCTCAAAGAGACATCACACTCCCTCTAAGTCTGCCCTGCAAAGCTGATGCATTTCCTCCCCCCTTTCCTTCTGCACTGCAATCAGGTCCAGTCAGCCCCATGAAACTACTTGGAGAGTGTGAATTTCTCATTTGCCTCGAGTCCCAGCAAGTGGCAGCAGCCCTCAGTTCATCTGGAAGCAAAACCTGAACAAACCACACTGAGCTAGAAAGGAGAACGTGAAAACAGTGGCCAAAGGAGCCACTGTGGCCAAAGGAGCCCACTGTGTCCAGCCTCACTTGGATTCTTCTTTCCCTTCTTACCCATTCCACTGAACTTCCTCCAGGTTAATAACAGACACACAGAGATCAGGCATCAGAAAAAGCCAGGAGGCATTTGTGCAACTGACTGGCTCTCTTTTGCTGAGAAAAAGGGTTTTTTTGGGAGGAACTCAGCCTTTGCTGGTAGCCTTTATTCTCCCAAGGGCCCTCAGAAATCAGTGCCTACACAGGAGCTGCAAGAAGTGACTTGAACAGCCATTCCTGGATGGACTAACTTGTCTTTCCTATTTCCTTATCAGAGAAATATTTTTTTTAAAACTGTAACTTCGCTCCCTCCCTTTAAGCAGAGTACATAACATGGAAATCCAACAAAATGCTGCACAGATTTATAAACAAAGGTTTGTTGCTCTCCCTTTTTACACCGTGTTTGCAAATTGCTTCCACTTCAGAAATGCTGGCAGTGCTTCATGATCTCTGGGAAGTCCAGAGATATCTTTGCAGCACTGGCACAGGAGCACTCATCTGATGCTCTGCTTTGCTGGAGCCCCACCCTCTTCATCATTTCATTTTGCCACAAAAAAAATTATTGCTAGTTGTCCCTGAAGTGGAAGAATAACCAGTTCATACAGGAAAGGGCTAAAGAGAAATCTGAGGTTATCTCAACCAGCTGTTTCCAAGGGAGTTTAATTTTTCTGTGGCTTGATTCCCTCAGTTTCCCCCAGCAAAAGCAGTTTTTATTGCCTTACTATCAACACCCCAACACCTAAAGCACGCACAGGCAGGACTTTGGTACAACAAAGACCTGCCCCCAAAGGAGCCTGAAGCACTTGGCAATAAATTGGAATTCTGAAATACCGTTTTTTTCCAAATGATAACAACTCAAACCTAAGAACATAAGCCTCTGTAGAGCAGCAATCTAACAATGACAGCAATTTGACTGGGGTATGTTGTTTGACAGATTTTTTGCACTGGCTAAAAAAAAACAGGGAGCTCCACTGCAGCAAAGAGAATCCTTCATTTTTTACTTCACTTCTTTTCAATTTTATTTCTTTTTCCATTTAAAGTATTTCTAAGTCTGCACCGAAGGTACAGATTTCATTTGTGTTTCGTGCTGCTCAAGTATCTGGTCTTTCCCTAGAGGACAAAGAGAGAGTGTTTTTGTTTATCTTGTAGGAATCTAAACAACACTGAACTCTGTCTCTACCAAACCAAACAAGGTCTCACAAACATTCCCAAACATGAGCATGTCCTTGGAAGACGGGCCTGTGAGTACCCACTTTACAATTATCCTAAGTGATTAACCCATGTGTGGAATCTGGATTTTAAAAGTGCATCCTCAACCAAAAGACAGATCTTGGTGGTTTTAATGCTAACACAAAAAACACTTGTCAGCTCTTGTCAAACTGCATCTATTTGAAGTTTAAAATCCTCCCTGGTTAAGGAAAGCAGGTTTTTTTTCCACCGATTCACTCTCAGGCTAATTTGCAGCCCGGTTCTACGTGGACTCAGTTTGATTTTAAGGCATGTTTTAAAGTTTAAGCAGCTGCAGGATCCCCGGGAAGGGTCACTGCACAACCTGCACTTGGCACCATCTCACTGAGCTGAGACCTCTTGCTTTTCCTTTGTGGGACCTGCCACCACTGGGGCAAGTTCAAAACGTGAGAGTGCACTCCATTTAACTTCAAAAGAATACTAATACCCGTGAGGAAAAATGCAATCAGCTCCGACAAACTCCAATCAAGCGAGCTGTAATTAAAAGGCATCTCTCCAGATCTGATGAATTGCATCAACATCTATTATCTTCCTTATCTTACTTGTCTCCCTCCTCCACAAGTAGATTATGTTCTTTACTTCCCTGCTCGACAGGGTAACAGCCCGTGCCAGCCCAGTTCAGCATAGAATTAGCACCTGCATAATCAAACAATATCAACTAAAAAGTGCACAGAAAAAGTACAGGGGTCAGGGAAGATAAAGGTGCTTCCATCATGGCTTTGATTGAAAGGAGTTCAAACGTAACAGGGCCAGCAAACTCAAGTCAACACTGCACAATACACCGTTAATATGGAAACTTCACTCAAATTCCCATCCATTATGAATTTGTGTTCCCAAGAGGAGCTCCTGAAGTTGTTACTGTGATATTATCATATAACTCTTGCAGATAACAGAGACAAGACTAAAGCATCTGGGAATGTCTTTTACTGAAAATGGGCAATCATCCTTTAATTTCTGAATGCTTGCAATGGACTATCACGGACAATTGTTATTTACTAGTGCAGTGAGCAGGTAATTTCCACATTCAAGCATTTGGTACATGACTTTTCTATTATTTGCAGACAGAAGAGTGTTAATTTGTGCAGTTAGTTGGATTCAGCTTGACTCAATCATGAAGCATTTCAGGAGGTAAAATAATTATTCTCCCTTTCTAATTCGACTCCGGAATATTAATAAAACAAAATAATCCTTCTCACTTCTTCAGTCCATCACCAAGTGTCTACATGAAGTTAGAAAACAGTAACATTCATATGTGGTCTATATTCCCTTTGGGCACCCCCATCATGGGTGCTTCAAACCAACTCATTATTGCCTTTAGGTGCACCTATCTTGCTCCTGAGCTCATCAGCCTGTAATTAATCTGGGATCTGGCTGCCCAAAACCTGACAGTTGTCAGTTCTGAGGAGCTGTGAAGAGATTTTGGCCTTTGGGTTCCTCCTCTGTGCAATTCAGCAGCACACAGCACCCTGCAGGGCGTCCAGCCAAAGTTTGAACACACAAGTTCATGTATTTTGTTCAGTTTGACCTGCAGTAAGTTTACCCTATGGTTTTTTTAATATCAAACATGGCAAAATTCCTTTCCTGCAGCTGGCAGCTCAGGCTGCCCTCCTGGCACATCACTGAGGTTGTGTGGCTGCACAATCCCTCCCTGAGCCCTCAAAATACACTTTACCACTCATTTGCACCAATGAAAAAAAAAAAAAGGTGGTCTCTTTTTTTTAAGCAGAGCATCAGCACAGGGCTGACAGAAGCACCTCCTTCACTAAACAGCCCGATTCTGCAATAAGTCCTCACACAAAGTTTCCTGCCTGCATTCCTTTCTTTCCCAACATTTTCAAACGTTGGGATGTTCACAGCAGCTGCCCAGAGCTGGTCAAAGGAGGGAGGTTTGACTTTGTGTCTGGTTTTGCCTCTGCTCAAACAAAAAGAAAGCACAGCTCAGCATCGTGGATTTAAAAAGTTTTCCGTGCCACAAGAGCAAACAAATGTCGGCTGATCTGGTGACAAACTTTAGCATCTGTGTGGGGTTTTTTTTAACAGGATGATTAGGCTTAATTAATATAGAAATAATAAGTTATTCAGAGCTGATTTTGTTCCTGGACAATGCACAGGAATTTAGACTTTTTAATAAGAGATATCTTTAAAGAAGTCACGCAGAAACTTCTTAATTTTCAACTGTCTGACAGCTTATATAACTGTGGCTTTAATTAGCCCCAAACAAATTGATTCTTTGTGTATCACAGTATTTGAAAAAAAAACTTTCATTAAAATGGGGGGGGAAAAGAGCAAAGAAAAATAATACAATCACCACCAATGGTTATAAACAACTACATCGTCGAGCAAGTTTCTCAAGCTCTCTAAAGCGAATTTGTTGTTTCCTCCAGGAAATGATGGATTAGCTGTCCTGTCTCGTTTAAAAATGCATGAATCACTTCCTCCCCTGCACACGAGATGACTATTTTAGGTGCCACTGCTAAAGTGTTCACACTCTTGGCTGCCCCAGGATGTCTGCTGGGCTTCTCCTTGTGGGGACAAGTTTCATGCAGGCACATAAAGCATCAAACCACATCAGGCTGAGCAGAGGAAATTCACCCAATTTCTTTTTTAAGTGCACCATCCCTTTACACGTACCAATTTTTAGATTAGTTTGGCAAATACAGCACTTAGTGTCTCCTTGTAAGGTTAGTAAGTTATAATGCTACTCACCTTCCCCTGCAGGGTTTTTTGCATGGAAAAATAAAAGCTGGAGGATTGATCTGGACATCCATTTCTCCTGTTCTTGTGCTGGAAGGTGTTTGTAGTGGTTTCCCACAGCAAGGAGGGAGCCAGGACCAGCTAAACTCTCCCAAGGCCAGAAGAAGAAGAGAAAAATTCCCAGAAATCCTCTGATTTTTAACTCTGTAGCCCAGAGGCGTATCCATATTTAATTGGTTAATCAGGCTTAAAATATCCATATTTAATTGGTTGACCAACTTCAAAGGCAGTCAGTGATTGGTTTTTGCCACAGCTTTCTTCAATCGATGCAATACCTCCACATTGTTAGGAAAAAAAAACCCCAAACCACAGAAAAGAACTTTCCAAGAACTTTCCTCTCACTCCCCGTTAGTCAAAAACTGATTCCCTCACCCAAGTCTTCTCATTTGTATTGTCCTCACAATTCTATGAGACCAGCTAAAACCAATTCAGTTATAATCATTTTTTTCATTTTCAATTTAAGCTAATACTTACCCTGCCCCTTTGTAATATTCCCCAAATTCTATTAAATGCCTAAAACCGTAATGTAATTTTTTGTCCATATGAAACACTGACATTTTCTGTATTTACTGACCTAGTCCAAAGTTTACTGACACGAATGAAAACACACATTTCTTTGTCTGAGGCTTTTACTTCAGAACTGCAAAGCGCTGTCAGCAATTATACCTACTCAACTCTGAGGGGGGAAAAAAAAGGGAGAATGTGGCCCTTGTTCCTGCATTTAAAATATTTATATTGGCCATTTAAATATTTATATATTTGTCACTTTAAAATATTTATATAACTATCTATTCAGCATTTCATAGATTGGCGAGTGAACTTATATAATGCAAATAAATTATGTATTAAATATTTACTACAGGTTAATATTTTATGAAATTTACTGTACACACAGTAGGAACAAAACTGGCAAGGGATGAGGAACTCTAGAGATTCCTTTTGCACTTTCAGCACAAAGCAACAAGGATCCCTTACTTCTGCACTGCTTTTAACAGAGTTCAGAGGTTTGCTAAGAAAGCACCTCTGTTTGGAAATTATGCAATTCAACATCCTGGGATAATTCATCCCTGGGCAAAATTCCACCCAGGTTTGTGGAATTAGTCACAAATAAAGCTGATTCTGCAATTTATAGGCTAGGAGATCAAAGAAGGAAATGAAAAAGGTCGGATATTTTGAAATATTTATGATCAAACCTTCTAAAACTGCTTTTGACTCCTGCGCCCTCAATACAGGTTTCTAACAGGCTACTCAAAGAGCAGAGCAAAATATTTCCTTTATCCTGCATTTAGACATGAACAGAACTCCTCAGTACCACAAAACCTGATACTCCACGTAGCAGATTTATAAAAACAAACAAAACATCTTCCCAATGGCCCTGAAAGGTTCATTTTCTCACCCCGTAACTGAACTCCGGTTTTAACCATCAGGCCCCAGCTTGTACCTGTGCCAAATTAAAAACAGTCACAGCCTATCTGAATCTTCTAAAGAATATGCTGTGAATTAAGAAAGAAAATAAAAGCAACAGTCCCAGGGACGTTTCCTCTGTGCTCTGGGACACCCAGGGACAACTTTGGCATGTCAGAAAACAACCCCAGCTAACCATGAAAACATTCTAGTGCTGCCATAGTGTTCAAGTCACACCCTCCCAGCAAAAACATATAAGGAATTAATGCTAAAAGGATACTGCAGTACCAATCCATTCCTCATTTACATTTTTATGACAAGCTGATGTATTGGCAGTAAGTTAACACCAAAGGGCTTGTATGAGTGGAAAAGTCCTCATGGCTTTGAAATTTCCTCGGAGCTTTTTAATTCTGATTAACAGTCATAATAAACTCTGAGTATACTCACAACCTTCAAGCATTAAACTTTATTAATCCAAATAACATGCCAATTAAGTTAATATACTTCGATTCTGCCTAGTTCTGAAAGATGTTTTAATTTTACTGACAAATACAAAAGCGGACCAACAGGCAAATCTCCCCTGCTCAGTTTTTGAGCAATTGACCTTATTTTGCTGCATCCTAATGAGTTAACTTCCCAGTGGGAGGCACATATTGCAGGAAGGGGGAATTTGTCTGCTGCTAACAACCAGCGAGATTCCTGTCCTCACACTGATGACTTCAGAGAGGCACAGGGATCAGGCTGGCTCCAAAGGTGGGATTTGTTTGTTCCCTTTCCCAGGTGAAATTCCTCCTCTGTGCCTTCCTCATCCCCCATGCTGCTCCATCAGCCCCATCTCCTCTGCCTCCCTGTAATTTCTGCAGCATTTCCTCATGCTGCTCTTGGGGTCCACTGTGACCATTCTTGAGGGGCTTGGAGCACAAACCCTGTGAGGAACTGAAGGAGTTGGGGGTGTTTATCCTGGAGAAAAGGAGACTCAGGGGTGACCTGATCACTCTCCACAACTCCCTGAAAGGTGCCTGTGCTCAGGTGGGGTTGGTCTCTTTCTCCAGGCAGCAATGACAGAGGAGAGGACAGAGCCTCAGGCTGCACCAAGGGAAATACAGGTTGGATATCAGGAAAAAGTTTTTTATGGAAAAAGTGATAAAATACTGGAATGGTTTGCCCTGGGAAGTGGTGGAGTGTTTCTTAAACACATCTCTGGATGCGTTGAAGAAAAGACTGGAAGTGGCACTGGGTGCCAGGGTTTAGTTGAGGTGTTGGGGTTGGGTTGGACTCGATGATCCTGAAGGTCTCTTCCAACCCAGTGATGCTCTGAATTCTGTGAATTCCTTGAATTTTGTGAATTGCCTCCTTCATCCCCATTCCTGAGGGAATTTCCCTGTCTGGGCATCCAGGAGCCACTGGCACCCACACTTGCACCACCCGGGCTGGGACTGAGGCCACCCCACACCCGAAGTCACAACAGGGTTCCTGTGGGAACACACTGATAGTCCCTTGCCATCTGTGTCAGACCTGAAGATTTCAATCCCAAACATCCCTTTGTAGCAAAACTAATCGTCCTTCTCCCCATCCCCAAAAGTTGACACAATCTCAGTGCTGAACATCAGCTCCCAACAAAGTGTGATGCTGCAATGTGAGCACTGACAGCACAATGAGACCTGTAAAACAGCAGCAGAAGTCAGAAGCTTAACTGAGGCACCTACCAAATGATGTTTAAGTGCTGCTTTACAAAGGTAAATAAATACAAATAAATACTGACTATAATAAATGTAAATGTATAATGCTATAATGAATGTAAATACATACAAATAAACACAAATTAATACTGACTAGAGTGAACTCTGAATTGATAGAATCAAGGTACACAACCACCACGGATAAACTGGCACTCAAGAGTGACTTCAGTAATCCCCTTAGACACTGGCTTGGGAATAACTGCCGAGACACGAACAAAAGACATCTTCATCTCCACAGAATCAGAAAAGAAAAACCTTGCAGAAGTGAGGGGAGGGTTATACTTGCTGACATCTCTCATTTTTCTCCATTTTTCTCAACTTCCCTTTTGCACTTGGCAGAATCATTAGGCAGCCTTTTCCAGTGAGTCACTCACTCGGAGCTTTCAGAGCCTGTGAAAGAGCAGCAGTTTGTCTGAGACTCAAGACTCAGGGCAGCTACAGCCATGGGCCAGGCAGAAGTCCTGAAAAGCTGCCAGGCTGCATGCTTAGGATGGCAGCCAGGGGAGAGAGAGATATAATCAGTCATAAAAGACTTTTCTTTGGCAATTTAGGGCACAAACACAGGAGCAGCTCAACAGGTGTGCAAAGGCACCAAACACCCAAGAGGAGCAGATCAGCCTGGCCCCCATTGCCGGCTTCTCCTGCCCAGACAGAAATACAATCTTTCCAGAAACCAGGATGGGCTCAAGGAAATATATAATAATATATAACATACATAGATATCCCCAGGGAAATACAGAGGGAGGGGGAAGGAACCACAGTTATGCTCATGCTGCTTAATGGGAACTCATACATGACCCCAGGTCAACATGAAATCCCACTAAACCTCTTACTCAAAGTGATTTTCTGACTACCATCCCTGTGCCAGTCACTGCAGACATCTCTGTCACATCCTTTTTAAATCTCGCACTGACACAACCCCATCATCTGACTCTTCTCTGTGAAATGGTGACAATAAAATAACTCTGAGCACACAAATAAATCAGGTTGCTGAAGTCCTGCACTAGAACCTCCACCCTACAGCACAGCTCTAGTTTTTACCTGCACACTCTTAACACAGTCAGTGAGCACCCCTGGGGTTTGTGTTGAAAGGTTATTTTTGGAGCAAGGCTTGCTTGCTCTGGAAAGGAAAGGGTTTTAAAATCTAGAATAAACCTCCTTACTTTATAGGAAAGATTAAGAACTCGTGTTTGCATCACAAGGACTTGTCTGCCTACATCCATCCGTGCAAACTGCACAATTAGTCACGACCAGCTCAGAGATCAGAGATGTCATTTGGTTTTATTCACAGAATGGCATCGATACAAACAAGGCCAACTCTTCCTGCTGGCATTAGTGACTTCTTTGAAGTGGAAAGACTAAAAGGAATGTCAGACCTTTGCTCTTTACTGAACGTCGCTTTTCAAATAAAAATCCCAAACAAGCAGAGAAAAAGACACTTACCAATGCACAGATATGCCTCCAGTTTTACTGTCTATGGGTTTTTCAGAGTTTTTAGAGTTCAGTTACTCTAAAAACTCTGAAAAACACATAAACAGCATCCTCCCAAAGCTAGACACAGTTCCTGGGCACAATCAATCCTTGACTGATACACTAAACTCAAGCTGCTTATAAAGTGACTCGGTTCAGGTTCACTGAAAGGAAGATTATATCACATAAACCAAACCATTTTACAGGGTAGGTGTGTGAAATCAATGAGTCACGTAGATTTTATAGCCAACCTCGTCACAAGATGACCTTCTGCTTTTCACGTCCCAAGGATCAAAAGTTTACACTTCTTAACATTTTTCTTCCTTAATCTCCCAGCTCAGCCCTGACATCCTCAGGTTTTTTTTACACTTTTTTTTGCCAGTTACAGCAGGGAGATTACGAGTGAGATCAATGTGCCTGTAAGGAGATGGAATCCACACTGATCTTCAGCCATGCAGCACCTGTGCCTTGCTTTCTAAAATCCTTCCACTATGAGCAGAAGAACTGCTCCTGCATGCTGGATTTTCTCCCTTGTTGCTGCTCCAAAGTAGTACAAATTAACTCAGACCACTGTTCATGTGGATTCGTGAAAATGAGGGAGATTTAACAGAACAGTCTGGGAAAAAGGACTCCGGAAAGATTCCTGTAAAAATTAAGATAATTATTGGCATAAATTATGATTCTACTCCTTTGTGAGAAATTCAGAAGGATATATTCTTTTTTTTTTAATAACTGTGGGTGCATCAGCTCCCTCCACTGACTGAGACAAGAAGAGGCGGCACTGCTGACCTCAGACTTCAGTCACAGACTGACTTGAGTGCACCAAAGCAGCTAAAGAGCACACACACACAGGGCTGAAATAGCCTTTGGAAAAACATTTCAGCATATGGAGTTTGTCTGGCCGCTGCAGAGGGAGCCAGTGGCAGCAGCACAGAGTGTTCTGGGCAATCTGAGCAGCAGCTCCGACCCCGGTGTGAGCTGGACAGTGAGAATGCCCCCAACGGCCCCAAAGGTGTGGCAAGGAGTGGCCTTTTCTTCTCTGCTTTTGTTCACCAAAAGGAGAAAAGGGCTAAAACAAAAGCCCAGGTTGTGGTGCCCCACATATGAGCCACAGGTAATCAGCAGGTCTGTGGCTGTCACAGGACTCTGGATCTGCTTTCCCTCTTCTCCTTCAGCCTCAGAGGGTTGGTGCTGTGCTGGCACCGAGGGCAAGGCAAAGGCTGCAGGGGAATAAACCAGAATGAAACACTGGCATGGCCCTGGCTCCACTTTCCTCCACACTTTTCCTCACTTTTCTCCACACCTTCCTCACAGGAAAAATGAGGAGACCCCCCTCTGACCCCCCTGCATGCCCCAAAGGCTGAGCCCAGGCATGAGGCATCACCAGGAGCAGCTTCTCCTCTCTCCTTCCTCCCCCTAACGGGAAAACCAAAGCCCACACACATCTCCACCTTCCACCTTCAGCTGGAACATTCCCACTGGGCTGAACCCTTGGGACATCCCTGATGTGAGGGTGCATGAGTGTGACCTCACAGACCAGTGGTGACACCAACAGCACACCCCTCACAGCCATGGCTGTGGGCACAGGGGTTTCAATTTTGGGGTTTTGTAGCAGTCCCATTTTTTCCAGGGGAAAAAATAAGTGAGTAGTGGAAAAATAAAAGCAAAAATGTATCAAAAATCTTTCCGAGAGTCAAACAGACTCCCTGCAGGAATCCTCAGTGCTCTGCACTGCCCGGGGTGCGGGGCTGAGGTAGCCTGGCCAGTGATGGAGGAGTTTGGGGACAAAATTAACAAAGCCCCAAAGCCTTAAAGCCCCAGATACACACAGCTACCACAACAATAAAAGGCATTTGTTACATAAAATCATTTTTCCTTCTCTTTAAACAGAGCAGGGGAAGGAAGGATTAAAATATAACCCAAATGGCCTAAAACACAGCTCATACTTCCAGTGCTCATTACTGGAATTATACATTTCATGTCTCACTGAGGAGTACGAGAGATGGGATTTTTTTCCTACTTCCTGCAAAACAACATTTGCTTATTCAACTGCCTTTTAGCAATGGGTATAATCATAATCCCAAGTGACATATGCAGTGAGAGCAACTGACTCCTCAGCCTCTCTCCAGCACTTTATTTCTAGGGATGCTGTGTTTAATTAGCTCCAGAGCAGTCAGAGGAGCAAACAGGTCACCTCTGTGTCAAACCTCCCAGTAGTCATCTTCCCTGTCACCACCCCCCCGCCATTGCCTTCATCTATTTGGACATTTTGCATATTAAAAGGAAGGTCATTAGTGTCAGATAGGTTTTTATTTTTTTTCCCCCTGTGTGTGTGTGTGTGTTGTGTTGTGTTCTTGAACAACTCTGCTTTGGGGAAGGGAGTGAATTCCAGCAAAGGCACTTTGGGAAAGGGAGTGAATTCCAGCCTGCAGAACCTTTATGGAGGGAAGATATCACACAAATTCTACATTCAAGCTGACACAACCAGAATCTTTTGAACAGATGATGCATAAACGTTCCAAAACACTGAGGGCTGGGAAGCAGTAGGAGGTTTACCTTTGTCTGGAATCCAAAATTTGTAGTTACCCAAAGCCTCCCACTTTACCAGCTCCTCTTCTTTTATTTTTTTTTTTTTCGTTTTGCAGATAGACATCATCCTTGTCTCATCCTCTCCTCTGACCCTGGACTCGAATTCCAGCAGTGCCACGAGTCTGCACCAAAATCTACAGCCCCTAAAGCAGACCTGCCGCAAAAGCTGAGTCCCAGGGAAGCACATCCAGAGGCAATTACGTGCCGGATTCTGCTCTCTGATGCTCTGCCTGAAACAGAACCAGCAGGCAGAGAGAACACGGGGACAGGATGCATTTACAAACTCGGGCTGTGCACAAGGCACGGAGCTGATGGTTTCTGTGGGGAGCAATCTGCAATCCCTGGCACTGGGGCAAGGCCCAAGTGACTCCAGCCCAATCTGGAACATCACCAGGGTCACCCCCTCCTTGTCCAGTTTTCCAGTTTAGACTGAAATCCTTTTGGCAATCCTCCCCTACAGTGGGGCTCCACCTGCAAAGCTCTTGCTGGTTTTGAAATCAGCTGGTGCTCTTGAAAGAAAAGCGACGTTTTGCGACGCTTGCAAGTCACCAATGTCTTTTTCAGTTTCAGTACTCTTTGATCACCCTACAGACCATGATAGGCAGACCCCACACGTCACATGGAATGTCTGTAATTTCCCTACTGATATTTTACACAGAAGGCAAGTTTGTTAAGTATTTATAAAAACAGCTGAGAAAGGGATGCAAATATTTTCTGTTTTTAAATGGGTTTTGAGGTTTGACAATCTTGGAAATGAACAACCTTTCCACCAAGTCTGAGGGGAGAACCCTTCCCACATGATGCTCTGACCTTTTCCTGTGCTGTGCAGTGAAGTGTCTCCCGGAGAGTTTCCTGGATGGGGGTTTTGGGGTATTTTGGTTTTGTTTTCCTGTCAAGAAAGGTCATTCCTCCTGCACTGGGTTAACTTCTCATTTGATTACGCCAGCAAAGGGGGTTTTGAAATAACAACTCCCTGAGTGTTTCAACACTAACCAACAACAGTTACAAGATTCACTCAGAAGCCTTGGAGGTTTAAGGGATTAGTCCAGGTGACACTGGGGTTGCAATTTTGGACTACAGTTAGTCGCCATTTAATTTAAAATTTATGAATATAGTGTAAGAAGACAGTCAATGAAACAAGGATGTACTCACCTAAAAAAGGATCACCAAACCAGGAGGCTCAGAAAGGGCAAGTGACACCAACAAAGAATTATTTCAAAAACTATCAGCTACTCTGCTTCGTTCTTAGTTGAAAGTAACTGCAGCAGTGACTCCCAAGAGGCAAATCCAAACTCAATAAATTCACATTTACAGGCACCTCCCCAACCTTTCCTAACGCCAGTGGTTGAAGTTGTGAAGGGGGTAACATAAAATGCATATTGTTTACGGGTTTAGTGAGGTCAAACAGTTTCAGCAGTTGTTTAATGCTTCTGAGCCTCAGCTACAACCAGAAACATTGCTCAGTATTTCAATCTTGCTATTCCCAACATTTCAGAGATGCTGTTTTACATCATGCATTTAACCTTCCACTGTGCAAATGATTCACCACTTGGCAGGCCCATTGATAAAAAGTATTAAAAAAAAAGTAAATTCCACTTCTTCCTGTTTTATTTAGAAAGACTCCATCAGGAAACATGGGGTTTTTTTTCTTTAAGGAGTGAAATTAAAAATAAGGCATGCATTGTATTAACCTGAATGTGAACCTTTGCTTTTTTATTGTGGTATGCTTGCATCTCGAGCCACAACTGGCATCAAAATCTGTGCAGTCATACTTCCTAAAGAGATAGCCAAAAGCAGTAGGTTTAAAATTAAACAAGACAAATTTATGTATTTGCGTTCAAGTCACTCGAGAGATGAAGATTTATTTCGGAGGAGGAACAGGAACTGCAGAATTAGTTCTACAGTGCAAATTGTCCTTCCAGCCCAATTGAAATTACCATTTTTATGGATTTTTTTTTTTTTTCTTTTTTGCCTGATTTCCAGGTAGAGGGGAGTTTTGTCCAAAAGCCGAGCAATTGGCAGTCATTTGTCACTGTTGGCTGCCTTCAGAGGGCTCACATGGTGGGTGCAGCAGCCAAATCATTAAAGCAGGACCCAGGATGCCAGTGCTGCCTTCCTGGACGTTCCAGAATGATTTGCAGGGCACAGACACCTCTCACATCTGCCAGAATTCCGCAGGGAGCTGTGGTGAAGCCTGGCCTAGAAAGAGACACAAGGAATCGGGCAGAGATTGCAAAAGCACTCAGAGATGGGGGCTCTCACCCTCTGCCCTCACCCACACCCAGCTGGGTAAAGAAAATATCAAACAGGGGCTGTGTAGAGGGAAGAAAATCAGCATTTGTTTTGGTCAATAATTTATACAAGGTTCACATTTCACTTCATTAGGGTCTGGCTGTCTCCTTCTCTCACATCCATGTGAAATTATTTTATTTACTGCTCACCTTATCTTAGAAAAGCATTTCTCTCACAACCTAAAGCTCTGCTACTCGCCCTTGATTGTTCAAAACTGGTTTAAATTACATTTAAACTTGTTTAACATTTAAACTTTTAACCAGCAATTCTGGGTTTCTTGCCCTGCATGCCCACTCAGTGCCTCACACAACAACCCATGGGCCCGAGGCTGGGACTCTCAGCAGTGCTGAAATTTTAAGAGAACAGAACAGAACAGAGTCCTTTTTAATTATTCCACTGAACCATCTCTCACAATCAGCGATGAAAGATAATAATGATTTCATAGAATCATCTCTTCCAATCAGAGTCGTTTCAAATATAGCTCCAGCTGAGATCCAGATCAGGGCACTTGCATTTTTTATCTTCTTTACAGATGTGGCAATCACCGCGATCACGGAGCCTGACTTGCAAAACAAAAATTACCTGCTGCTCATTCCCACATCACTGACACCTACCCAAAACTTCACACATTAAATAATAGCAATTTTCCAGTGGATTATTGCCCTCAGCATATCAGGGTGGGATAGAACACTGGCCAAGAAATCTAAGATATTATATTCCAACGCATAATAATAAAAGCATCCGAGAGCTCTAAGCCTTTGTTACAATGTTCTACTTTACCAAATGGAAAAGAGAGAATACTTTTGGAAATATGCATTTCACTCTTTTCATTTTCTTCCCCTTGTAGACTGGCTTGTCTCAGCCCTTTTGCACTGGAAAATAAATAGATGAATAAAGCTTGATGAGGCAAGGATTCCCGCAGAGACAAGGTGATTATGAAAAAAAAGTCGAGTGAAGAAAAAACAGAATCAAAAGAGATTAAAGTAATTACTTCAACTAAACTGTCCAAATCATATTAAGGCCTGATCCTACAACTTCTCCCTCACAGTAGGTTTTTGTGCTTTTACACCACTTGAAGGGATGCAAAAGATGGTGGATTGAGGCATTTAGAAGATTTCTTCTTTAGTCCCCATGGTGGATATCTGGGAGTGATAGTGAGACAACTCATCAGTATCACACTTAAACATCTTTATGTATAGGATAAAACTTAAAATTTTTACATTTTAATTGTACTTATTCGTTAATACTTTTGATATATTTACATATATATTTATAAATAGCGAACAAATGCCGTTTCTTTCTCTTTTTTTTGTTGGCAAGATACTACGAACAAGTTACTTTTGCCATGCACATGTTACAGCAGATGGTGAATATTAACATCCCCACACTCCTCACAGCGAGAGTAAGCGAAGTCACGTGTACATCAAACTGTGGTTTGCTTTAAATGTAATGAAAAGGGCTGTTCAATCAATCTTCCAGCCCTTTTTGGAAAATATCAGCTTCCATCCAGCTATGTGAACAATGCAGTGCTTTTGGGTGCTGCATCGTTAAAATGAAGGGGAAAGAAGTTCAGTGAACTCCTTCACACAGAACTAAAATTACCATTAAACAGAAAAATACTCTGTGTGAACTCAGGGCAACATCCCCAAAAGTTCAAGTAGGTGCCCTGAAACTCACTGTTGAAGAAAACCAGAAATGCTAATATTGCCCATAAGTTCTGGAAACGTTTTTGGTTTTTTTTTAAATACCCTGTTAATATGGCTTTTTAATATCAAGGGCTGCTTGGGGCATTTGAATGATCTTTATACTTGGTATTTTATTAATGCAAAAGCTCTTGGAGGGGTAAAAGTGTTTTGAAGTGGGGTGCTATTTTCATAAAATATAGATCCAGCTAATAAGTCTAGACAAATCCTCTCTCCTGTTCCATATCAAACATTGTCACGGAGGTAGAAGCAGAGGATAAACTCAGACAAACTTTAATCCACAGCCAAAACCATGGCCCAAACAGGGGTGGCCACGATGATGCTGCAGTGACTCCTCACAGGTTCCAGGAGGTCTCCGTGCTCCTCCCATAAACACACCACAGAACTCCACCAAAGGATCCTTGAAATAATGTGAAAATGATATTTCAGTATAACAGCACCTTTTCCTTAAGAAGGAGATTAAATAGTCTGAAATTTAAGAAATTTAGAGGAATGGCTGCTCTCTCATCTTTAAGGTTTCAGCACATCACAGACATAATGGATATTAATCTTGGAGACTTAATTCTTACCTTGTTTACCACAAAAAACCATAGGCAACTTCACTTGGATTTCTACCAGTGATATAAAATTCATTTCCAATTATCACCTTTTTAGGTCTCCAATATCTTGCAGCACGTGAGACTGGGTCCAGAACAAAAATATTTTTCACCCATTCCTGGTAGCAGAGCTGGTATATGGACAGCAAACTGTTTCATTCTATACAAAGGTGCCCTCCTGGGCTGCAACAAGTTTCTTGAGGTGTGTCTCTTGTGTGAAATATGGCCTTTATAAATATATCCTTTCCCAAGGACTAGGGGCAGTCCATAAGCCAGGTATTTGCCAGTGTAGATGCCAAAATTAGACCTGGCAAGACACAGCATTTTGGCTGAATTTTGGGTTTGACTTCATAAACTGCTCTGCTCTCAGCATGTTGAGGAGACTGGTACACGTTTTACACCCAGTAAAACCCAGTAAGGACCTCCTGACACTCTTTCATCTGGCTGTGCAGGGGGACAGGGAGCATTCCTGCTGAAAATACCCCAGAACAGGTTCCTGATGCCCACAGACACAGGGGACACTGCTGCAGGTACCAAAAGAACCCACCACAAAATTCCACTGACCCTTATAAACCTCCATCAGTGCAGCGTGATGTGGTTCAGTGCGTTTCTTTCCCCAAAAATAAAACAAAACAAAAAAAAGAGGAAAGTTTGGTAGAAAGAGCTTATGACAGTTAACAGCTCAGAAGACTGGTAACAACAAAGGGCTTTGTACTTTTATTGGCTCAAGGAACAAAAGATTCCCTCCGAGTTCCATGGGAGCTCTGGGTTATCAGTCCAGAGCTGAGTCAAATGAGGAGTGATTGGGAGCTGTTACCATCTGCTGAGTGTGTGGTGGCTCATGCAATCTGAGTTAATACTCTTGAGCAGACAGATGGGCACAAATGTGCAGGCCTTAGTCATTCAACACCCTTGTTAGCAACCCGAACACAGGGATCAGGAATGTGGGCTGCAGAGGAGTGAATTCCTTCCTTCTCCCCTGGTAAAGTCCCCTCCATCATGTTCTTGGCCTTTTCCAACTGTGTTTTTACAACTGCTTCCCCTGTTATATATTTGGTGTGGTTAACAAAAGCATTGCTCTTCCCAGGTGCTGCCAATCCCTCTCTTGCTCTAAAATAAAATTTGTAAAAGAACCAAACCAAGCCAACGTTTCTGTGCATGACTTCAGGTGTTAAAACCCACACAGTTTGTTTTTTTTCATGGACTGAATGTCTCAGCAGTTAAATGATGATGTGGAAAAACATTGCTATAAATCATTTCAATTATGATTTAACACCTTCTCTTTTTCTTTTTTCCTCCTGCCCAGCACAGGATTCCAGGCCTGAAGTCACTGATTTTCCCACAAAACAAAGAAACTCCGATCAGTACTGACAAGGAAACTCTTGTTTAATGGACAACTGCACTGAAAATTAGTCCATTTCTTGTGAAGACTGCTTCAACGTAAGGAATATTATCTATCTTACTGGAAAAAATTAATGTTCCTTCCTATTTTCACATGGAATAATGCTGCACACAACCATTGCACTGCTGCACAGCTGCAGGTTTGCTGCAGTGGGAGAGGGAACCTGGGGCCAGGCAGAGCTGCTGTGTGTGCCTGGGGACAAACCCTGACCCTGCTGCCTGCCCCAGAGCCTGCACAGGGGCAGGACACAGGCTGGGTTATGGTTCCTGAGCCCACGGAGGGGGGGTCTTCATTCCAGATAATTCAATTTATCAGCATCTCACTGAGCGCTGAGGGCACTCACAAAGAGAAAGGCAAAGTGCAAAGTGCAAGGAGGGCAGCAGCAGCTCTGCCAAATGCAGCAGCAGGTTCCTGTGTTGTACAGAGAAATCAGAGACACGGCACCAAACACACAGAAAGATTGCAAAGAGAGCACGAAAAAGAGCAATGCCTTCTCTGTTCTTGATGGGTGTTTCCATTGTCGTTAAAGGTTTAGACCAGGAGCAATTGAAATTAATGGATTTTTTTTTCCATGGGCTTCAGTGCAACCTTAAGCACCGTCGTTCTGCCTCATGAATTCACTACAGTCTGAAAAAGCCTCAGCTGAAGCACGGCATCACCATGAAATCCAGAAAGTGCATGAAACAGAAAGGCTAAAAGGTGTCAGCATTCTGCTCCTGCAGACATGGGATCCAGGGGAAGCCTGGGCAGTGGCAGTGTGGGTTAACAGAACTGTGTGTGCAGCTAGCAACGACTTTGTTTGCCACAAAGGAAAAACAGCAGCTGCTCTTCTGCAGACATTTCCTGACTAGGGAGGTTGTTAAATGTCATAAAGAAAGAGAAGAAATCTTTCCCTCAGAAAATGCTCAGGTAGGCGTGATGAGGACTCCCTAAATATCACTTTGTAAAAATGCAGAAATGCCTGGCCTGTTGCAAAGTAAGTTCCATGAGCTCCTTCCAGTGCTTTTCTGAGCAGCACCTGGGCACAAATCACACAGAGGACACCCTGAATGTGTCCTCAAAATGTGGATCCTCCGTGTGATCCACATCACACCCGCTCCCTCACCACCCCAGCTCACTCAGTAGCTCCGTCCTCCTACTTTTCATGTTCCTCAGCAGCTTCTGTCAGTCCCCTCACAGATTTCTACCTTGCTTTTACAACTCTGACTGTTGCTTTGAGCCCTGTCTGTCTAACTACTACTCCTCACAGGAAGTGGTCTGAATTATCTTTCAGTCAGCGTTGAAATATTTTGATTTATCCTCGAAAGGCACTACAGAACTTCTCCTAAAATTATGCAGATAAATCTCTATAACAAACTTGAGTTCCTTTGCTCTGCTCATTGTGTCCAGCAAGCTAAATCTTTCCAATTTTAATATCTTGGCTTGCTCCTGTTTTTTCAGTGCTTGCTGCAAGCTGGGGTGTTGTTTACTCAGTGTGCAATGGGCCTGACTGGATCCAGTGGGGCCCAAATATTCAGACCTGACCCCGTGGTTTAGCACCACCCAGGTCTAAGCATCCTTCATGTGTGTATTCAGCACATCAACAAAAGTTTTCATCAGCTTTTGTCCCAAGATATTTCTGCAGAACAGAGGTCTGCATCTGCCTATTGTGTTGATGGGATCCAAGAATAAAGTCTAATTTTAGTAGCTCGAGATAACAAGACAGAAATCAGCCAAAGCTGAATAAGAAGCTGAGTAGAAGATACAAGCAAAAAAAAAAGATTCAAAAAGGAAAATCACATGAATCAGATCTATTTATTATTTCAGCAGCTGTCTGCAATTTACCACCATGAATAACAACCCAATCACAAAATCTAAGCAGTCGAGATTTTTTTTTTTATTAAATAGTACCTGTCACAAGGTACTGAATATTATTCTATTATAATTAATTGCCCTTATAAGACTTTATAAAGTCCCTCTATAGACATTGACCATTCTGGCTACAGAGGAGCAGTGGAATTGAAAGATAACATTTATACAATGATAATATATCAATACATAGATTAATACATCTAAATGCCCAATCTTCATAAGGAAGGAAAATTTTTGGTTTGGTTTGGTTTTTGGGTTGTTTTTTTTTTATTTTTTGTGGTTTTTGTTTGTTTGTTTGGGTTTTGTTTGTTTTTGTTTTTGTTTTGTTTTGTTGTTTTTTGTTTGTTTTTGGGGTTTTTTTTGTTTGTTTTTTTTTGTCAGGGGCTACATCGTGATGAAACTCCAGCACCAGACTAAGCTGGGAAATGAGAGACAAACCAAGATAAAGTAGAGAGAGAATGATCTGACAAATAGTTTTCTTTCTGCAGGGAAAAGCAGACCAAGCTAACACAACTCCTGGTTTGGTCTGCTTTTCAAACTGATGGCTTCAACATGTAAACAATCCACAGCAGAGGGAAGACACAGCACTTTTATTGTGAGACAATGGACACTGGTTTATTCTTCATCCCTTGTTTTTCTCCCTTTAAACTTCATCTAAATCATCAACTGGCTTCTTCCCTTTTTCCTATTTCTTGTGTTCCTGCTTTTTCAAGGGCATTAATATTCAGAGTAGCTGACCTGCTCTTCTGTCTTGCAGTGGGATTTCAGCAGTGGCTGCTGGGCCACGCTCCTGCTGCCCTTTTTTTAAACCACACACTGCTCAAAATCCCCACCTCCCGTGGCCACCTCCCAGGGCAGTGAGGAGCCTGCATTAAATTGGTCTGTTTGCCTCTCCAAGTTCTCCACATGTCACCAGCCAGCACTTCTCACAGATTCCTGTGCTCTGCCATTGGCAGGAAGGGAGGTGACCTGTTCCTCTCCTTCTTCAAGTGTTTTAAATGAAGTTTTTTGTCCAAGGGCACGGGTGGTGTTGCAGGTACAGGAGCCTCCTCGTTTCCTGGCTCTGTTTCTCTGCAGGGCCTCCAAGATGAGCCTTAGTGCCCATAAGCTGATGGACACTCATCAGCTAATAGAATTTGAGGACAGAATATACATGTATTCCTGAAATACACTGTGAATATAATCTCCATATAAGCCTCTTACAGCTCTCAGCATCTGCTCTGTTGACTGACGCTCTCCCCAGTGCTGTGTGTTTCCCCCACAAATCCCTGACTAGGTTGTTAATGCAGAAATTAAACTGGTGTCTTTGAGTGCTGATTGTGTGCTTTTAAAGGCTGCTTCTACAAAGGAATGTTGTTTTGTCTTTTAAGACCACTTGTTTGCCAAGAGGATTTGGGGGTTTTCCCTCACCTGAAAGCCGAAACCCATCCCCTTTTCCTGACTGCAGTCATTTTTGCCACTGCAAAGTGCTTCCAAGAAAATCCTGACCTCGCCCAGCACACAGAAAAATTACCTTGACTCCAGCACGGTCAGGGTTTCAGGCGTGCTCTCCAGATTATTTGTGACACGAGTGTTTTGCAGGCAGTAATTGGATCAGCACCCACGTTGGATAAGCACTAACCACATTAGTTATGTTTGCAATCCATATTAATTCTCATAAAAGAGACATGGTGCCAACAAAAAAATAACCTGTTTGTGAAAAAGGAGCCAAGAACATGATTCAGAAAATCCCCTGCCCAGCAGAAGATTTTTCCTTTGCTGGTTATTTACATTTAGGGCCTGCTGCCAATGCATACAGACCTTCTCATAGGGCATTTTTTGACTGATTCTTTAAATTCCCTAATGTCCAGAAAAAAGGATTTTTAAAGGAGATATTTTGCAACTAGTTTCTGCTTTGCCTTTCTTGATGGCTAGGACATAGCTCCTGGTGTCTTTTCTTTGTCATTCTACTTCTGAAAGTGATGGCATGTTAACTTTATCTATATATAGATATAGATACCTATCTATATAGAGATAGATATCTCTCTAAATATCTATATATAGATATATCTGTAGATATAAATTCTATCAATCTATATGTACATTTAGATGTATTCTAAATCTATCAAATCTATTTTTACAGGGTGAAAAACAAATGCAGCTGTAATAACAAGGCAATTGTCCCATGAGAGACAATAAAGATTGTTTACATGTTTTCAGTAAAGAAAACATGTAAACAATCCGAGAATAGAGAGAGATTTGATGGACAAATAGAATGCCTTTTACTAACCAAGAGGATAATTAACAGGAAAGCTATTAACCAATTAGAAGTTGCCCTGGAGGTTTGTAAGAACTGTATAAAAGACAACATGAGGCCATGATGAAGAAGATTTTTACTGTGTCACTCTGTGTGTCGTGACCATCTCCACAATGACAGAGGAGGGAGCTGAGATTCACTGGCTTGGACAGAGGCTGTGCCAGCCCTGGCTCTGCCCAGCCCGGCCAGCACGTGTCACATCAAGGCAGGGCTGGTCACTGAGCCCCAGGGCAGCTGCTCTGCTCCCCCACCCCCTGTTTCACACGGATTAACAGCCCAGGGTTGCTCCTGTGCCTGTTTGGAGGTGTACACTCACTAAAGTTCAGCTTAAATAACGTTGGTTTAAACATCTGCCTTCCTGGCTCGTGAGTCTGGCAAAAGGCGTCTTCATCAGGTGATCTGAGAGCAAAGCCACACTCTACACAAATGAGGAATTTGACACAAAATCCAGAGAACACTTAGGAGCTAGGGAGTAAACTAAAGCAAGCTGTACTACCAGAAATTTTTCTTTATGTGTGTTGGAAAACTCTTCTCTCAGGAAGCCTTTTTATTCGTTTTTTTTGGCAATTTTCACAACAGAGAAATGCAAGATTTGAAGCTGCGCACGTGCACAGAGCAGATCAGACACTCAGCTGGTGCAAATCCCTGACACCAGCGGAGCTGTGCTGACCCACCCCAGCTAGAATCCCCGTAGGAATGACCTCCCAGTGCTGGAGTCAGTCCCACTGAGGCTCCTGTGTTCCACCTGAGCCCCTCCTGAGCCCTCTCCCGAGTGTCATGATGGCCAGACCACTCAGGACCTTTGAGCCAAAAAATTCCGTGGGATTTAAACAGGTTTACCCACTCACAGAAACAAAAGAAGGGGTAAAATAACTTGTTCTCTTTGAGCTCAGACACTGGTAACCACTTAGGGCTTAAGGAGAATCTTTTCCTCCGAGCCAGTTTATTCTGTAAGATGTTTTATCGTGAGGTTCCCTGACATCCACGGGGGTGGCAAGCCCTGAAGGAGGGATTACAAACTCACTAGACCTTCAAGTGTGACCTAAAATGACAATTCCAACATTTCTATCAAACCTTGAGTGGCGCAGAGCATGAAAAGTGTACAATTACCTCTCTTCCAGTCATTTATTCTTTCTAATGGATCCTGGGGATAATGAACACTTTAGCTTCTGTTTATAATGGTTAAATGTTCTACAATAATGCTCCTCACTAAGAAAACATCATTTTAACCATGTAAGAGATAAAAAATAACTAGAGAAATATTGTGACAGATGGTGCCGTTCATGCTGCCTTAACATTCGGGCATGTTCTGTCTAATGTTTCTTTCATTCTCCTGATTCAGAACAGAAAATCCAATTAAATTAAGCATGTCGTAGCATTTCTGACATTTTTTTTTTTTTGTCTTGTTTTGTTCCTTCATTTGCTGATGAAATCAGTCTGAACTTAATGCTCGGTTTAGATGAGGAATACAAGGCCAGGGGAGTCATTTACTCTGAGCAGACGTTGTGAAGTTTTTTCTGTGAACTGCTGCAGAGGGCCAGCACGTACTTCAGGCTCTGTGTTTGTTCAACCTCTTGAGGAAACGCAGTGAGTTGTGCCAAATGTGTGATGATTTCACTTAGGGAATGTAGCAAAAATTTCCCTGGGGGACTGGGAGCTACATGACACTGGATTTACATCATGTTTTCCTGTGGTTTTCCCCAGTTTGGAGGTCTCGTGGAAGGTACAGGAGTGATGATGGCCTGTGTCCCAAATTCCTGTTCAAGCTGAGTTAAGCACAGGCAGACTCAGGTGAACTATCCTGTACATTCTGACTGTGTCTGCCACAGGATTTTAACTGCCCTGAACTGTAATTGCTTCCATCAGCCTTAAAATATTCCCTTCTCTTTTTCTCTTTTCCAACCAATTTTATGTTTCTGGTGGAGGAAGGAGGGCACATCCCAAAAGCCAAAAAAATGCGAGCTGAAGAAATCTAAAAATATATGATCCCCTTCATATTAATATGAAATTATTTGAAGTGAATCCAAGCTGCTTTCATCCCTCTAGCCCTCTCTAAATTTTGCAGGTTTTCGTTTTTCTTCCCTATATTGCCTTTGGAGGGAGAGGTAGCTTATTTTTAAGATCATGTAGGTGATTTGTTTGTGGGCTCATCTGTCTGTTGCATGGGTTCCTTTCCTGGTGATTTGGCAGGATTGAGTTTCTCCAGCAGGAGAGGTGAATGATTTTTGGATAATGAAAGGAAGAGCGGTGCACGAGCAGAGAGCCATAGAAGGGCAGGCACAAAGGGTCCCAGGGCTATGGGGTGTCTCAGAGGAGTCTAGGGAAGTTAGCCATCCTGCCCTCCTGCAGGGAAATCCCACAGAATCACAGAACTGGGAATTCTTCTGGCTGCCAGGGCTCACCGTTAAACTCATATTTAACTTGCCATGAACACAAACCCCCCCAAGGTTTGCAGGGGGAAGACAAGAATTTCTCTCTGCCCTGAACTAGAGAGAAGTCCTCAGCCCTGCACCTGCAGAAATCCCAGATTCCTCTCCCAGTCGGGCAGAGCTGCAGCCAAAAGAGCTGCTGCCACTCCGCTCTGCCTGTGAATTCTCAATTAATACCAGATCAGAGAGAATTCCCAGCCGGGCTGCAAAGCTGAAACCCCTGTTTATCCCTGCTGCTCCTCTGTGCCCTGGCTGTCCATCAGCAGCCCAGGGGGCACTCCTGGGGCAGGGGCAGGCAGCTCTTCTTGTGCTCTGGACAGCACTTGAGACACAGAGCTGGGAACTCACGGCAGCCCCTGTTCTGCCAAAGGCTTTTTTCAGTTTGCTGTACTGTTGACAACAGCTGAAAAAAGCGTTCTCACTCCACATTCCTTATCCTCTCCTGCATCTCTGGCTTCAGGGGCAAAGATAGTGTGGGACTGGTACCCTAATATCTGGTCTTTAAATAATTACCTTTCTGGGCAGTGTGTGCACCTTTCTGTGTCTCACCCAGCCACTCACACATTTTCCCTGAATAAAATTTCTCTTTTCAGCCTGAGAGAGTATTTTCCATGAGCAGAATTAATCAGGTTGGTCCTGCTCTCGTGGTCGTGGGGAGCTTCAAGCTCTTGCACAGATCTCATGCACTGTACAGAAGCTTCATTATGAAAAAAAAAAACAATGAGAGAGCACAGAGCTAAAACTCCTTTAAAGAAGAAGTTAGAGAGCATACAGGCAGCAGTACCTTCCCCTACCTGCTGTGCATGCTGCCAAACACGATTTTCTCCAAGCAGAAAAGCAGATCATTCCTTCTCTGAGCCTTTTGCCTTTAGAGGTCCATCATATTTTTCAACCGTGCTTCCCAATGGCTTTACGTGCCAAACAAGCCGGCATCAATGATGTCAACCTCCCCACGAAGGAGTTCTGGGATTGTGCAAAACGCCAAGGATTTTCTGGCAAGCAAAAGTAACCAGGTACGGGGGACTGGGAGGGAGGGATATTTTCCCTGAAGACCCAGTCAGGAGTATAGCTCTGCTTCTTTTTTAATGGATTTCCTTTGTAGTTGCTCAGATGTTTTGAAATCTAAGGCTTAATTATTACAAATATTGATGCAGTGCACACCTCTGTGACAAACAATTGTCAAAGCCAACGGCTCCTGCTGCCAATTTATTCCAAACATGAGGTGAAATAGACCCTCACATGTCTGAGTGATTGTCTCTTTGAAAAGGGTTCTTAAAAAAAAAAAAAATAGATGCCGGGCTCGTGGTGAGTCTCATTATTTACCCTGGGCTACAACATCTGAAGGTAGATTTTGTATCTGGCTGCTGTCACAGCGAGTGAAGTCAAAACATCCCGCTCCAGCTTTTGTTTACGTACTGCAAACCAGCTCCCCAACCCCGTGTGCAACCTGAAACACAGCTTAAATAATCCTGCTTAAATCTGTGCTCCCTGATATACTTATCTCTGTCTAAGATGGAGCATAGCAGCGATCTGAGCTGACAGAAAGCATTAGGTTAGCAAACGACGCTCAAAAAGCAGGAGGAAAAAATAGATTAGGAAACAAAAGTACTTGGAAAATTCGCCGACAAAACGCTTCAACCACTGGCACGGGGGTTGTGCAAGGGGACATCTCAGATTTCACTCAGAACTTGTGTTATGGGGGGAAATAATTGAGGTAGGGAGGACCTGAGCACTTCTGCCCTTGTCTGGCACACAGTGAGCATGGTGAGGGATTGCTGGGAGGGGTGAGGAATAGAGCTGAGGTGTGCTGCAAAAAAAAACCCTCAAAGTGCTCTCTGCGGGGTGTTCCAGCATTCTGAGGGAGAATTTTTCCCTGGTGCTGTCCTGTGCCTGGTGCTGGCCTCACCCTGTACCTCACTGGGGCTCCTGGAGCTGCTCCTGAGAGGCACCCAAGTGTTACCATCAACTCAGGAAACCAAGAAGGAATCTGATATCCCAGAGATAAACTCACTGTCCTTCTAACATAAAGTTCAGTAGCCAGCCATGGTTTGATCTGCCAGCTTTTAACACATCAAGGAGCTGGGAGAGCAGCCTGCTGCAGAGGTCTCTGTGCTGGCAGCCACATTCAGCTGCTCCCAGAACATTCCTGCTTGGCAAAGGCACTGGGAGGGTTTGATCCTGCTAAGTGCCAGACAGAAGGGGAGTGAGGAGTGGGGACAGACAGATCCTGTCCTTGAACATGCCAAAGCGTTGTTCGTTCAGGTGGTTTTTCACTCCCACCTTTCTCTCTCACCTGCAGGTGACTGATGTTCTCTCCCCCACTTCAGTGAAGTGTGTGAGTACCCTGACGCCGTCCTGAGGATTGGTTTTCCTGTGGATGAGATGCAAATGAAGGATTTATTTTAAAGGGAGGCAAAACCACACATGTTCTATCCTGTAAAGTGCTCTTCCCGTGGAAATTAAAGGCTGTATTGTTTGGACAAGGATTACTCGGTTGGTTTTTTTTTTTTCCCCTTTAAAATATAAGATTGGAACTAGGATTCTGCTACAAAACTTGATTCTCAGCGAGAGCAAGTTCCAGAGGGAAATGCAGTCTTTCATGTTTGTAATTTGGGGATGATGTTGGTCTTTACTATGCCACAACGAGTAACACTTCAGAGAACAGAGCGAAATTTGTATGTAATATTGATAAATTGATGCCTCTCATCTCAGTCTTTGTTCCTGATTTAACGTTTGCATGAAACCCCACTGCTAACTTATTTAGCATTTTGGCCTCATAAAGAAATTGTGCTTCTTATTAAAATGCTACTACATTTTCTTCTGAGCCTGATCATTCTCTGGTTTACTGTGCTCAGCCTCCTGTGATGAGTGTGTCCTCTTTAGCACGATGTGCAACCAGTGATTTTAATGTACAAGGATCACTTCAGCTGACTTATCCTTGAAATGAATAAAAGCTTTGTTCTTGGGCCTGGGAACTTTTTTTAAACGCTTATGGGCATGTCTAAATGTTTCCAGCATCACAGCATTCCGGTTTTATGTTCCACGCAACAATTTTAATTGGAGTAGCCTTTATGTTCAATTCTAAAATTACGATGTTGGAGGGTAATAACATCGACATGATCATTTCATTATCCAGCTTAATTTCTTAAAAATAATGAGTTTGAATTTTTGCAACAAACGAGTTCTCTGAGGCCTCACTTTGAGTGAACTGAGCAGATACGTAGTCACAATTTAACAAAAGGGAAATCATTAATGAAGGTGAAGGAGGGATACTGTGCTAAGCTTAAGCTCCATCCACACAGTCTTCCTGATATTTCAAACCCATTTCCATCACATTACTTAGTTCCTACTCCATGGATTCAATGCCAGCTGGTGACATTAACTGTAAAAACCTAAAAAATTGTTCCCCTGGCTTGCTCCAATAGATATCCACTCATGGATGGAGAAGGAGCAAAGAAAAAAGATTTTCAGCCACCTCAAATGATTCCTTGTTGGAAGTCCCCAGGAGTTCACAAGACGTCTCTGCAGCAAGGTTAGTGCCACATTATAGGAAACATGGAAATCCATGTTAGCTAGCCCATTATCTTTTGCACAGACAAGCTATTCTTCAACTCCAGGCTTAAAAAAAAAAAAATAAAATATCTTCTCATGTCTGCGTGGCTCCTTGATTCCTATCAATAAGTAAAAATGCTAATTATCCAGAGTGTCTAGACACCACGTTAAAAATCCAGCACCATGAGATCAGCCTATGTTGAATAAATTTATTTTAGAGTTCACCAAAGCTTGCAGACAGCTCGAGCACCCTCAGAGAAAAGATGAGAAAGATCTCCATTGTCTTCTTGCCCACTGTGCACAGGACAGGAGCAATGAATTTGGCATGCTATGGAGAAAATTGAAGTTGAGCATAAGAAAAATGTTGTAATGCCAAGAATATCAAGAATGGGATTAGCCTGTAAGGTTAGAGCCTTACCATCAGTTTAGGTTTTTAAGAACAGCTCAGAATGATGAATTACTCTTGACAATTCTTTAGGTATAGCTCATGCTGCCTAAGGGAGAAGAGATGGACTCAGTGATTTCTCAAGGTCTCTAGGAGGGTTTTGTGTCCCTCATCCTCCCTGGGTGATTCTACACAACTGATACCACAAGGAACTGAAGCTGAACTGATTTATCTCCGTACCAAATCTGCCATGTGCAGTCCCTCTAACAGGCAGGTTAAAACAAAAACAGACCCTTAGATTCTGACCTGCATCAGGGGGCTGCTAGTGAATCATCATTTTTGGTGCTAAATTGATGTTTATAAAACATGCCCCTACACACTACCTTGGGCAAGGAAACACTGTCCTGAGTAACGCCCAGCTACCAATCTGGGGTCACTGGATAACACCCAAATATCCCACAGTCGACCAAATTTTCTTTTCGGGCTTTTATCAAAGGTCATGTCAAGCACGGGGTTGTTGCAGCTCCCAGTGTGTGAATGCCTGCTGGCCCCTCAGAAAGTGAAGGAATGGGTTTTGTCCCAGCTCCCACCTGGGAGCAGTGGGGGAGCCTGGTTTGCACACATTAAACCATCCCATCTCTTCCAGACCCTGCTCTGGAAACCAGCAGAGCCCCGAGCTGGGGCACAGAGACTTTTTTGTGCAAGGGTTACTGCTGACAACACAAGAACAGTAAATTAGAGACAGGAGTGGAGCAAGACATTAAGGTCCCCATGGCACAATCTTAAAAGCATTTAATATTCTGAGTTATTTCACTTTCTACTGTGGCCACATGCCATTTATAATACAGACAAAGCAATATCCAGAAAACAAATTAGGCGCAATTTTCGTGCTAATTATGCTACATTCATTTATCCCTTTGTCATATTTATTTTTATATTGTGCCTTTAAAACATAAAAAGACAATAGTATTAAACCACACAAATTAAATTTTAACGTTGTTTTGCCTTCTTCATTCCTCCTATTTTGCATAATAATTCCCAGGTGACATTTTATCTTGTTTTCTCACTTATATTCACAGATGACAGAGTTACTTATTCCCTTGCCCAAAGCTTGGGGGATCCTTTTCAATCCTTGCACAGCAAAGCCTCGAATGAGAGGTGCAGGTGTTCTGAGCAAGGGCAGGAGGAGGAATTAGAAGGTCTAATATCCTTTCACTTGTGACTGTGCAAACCAGGGGTAATATAAATGAAGGAATTCACCAGTTTTACAATGATGTTTGTGCCTGTGAAGAACTGGATTGATCACCAGCATTGATACAATATTACGTGACCAGTTGATCAACCAATTCTTTCTCACTGCTGTCACGTTTTTCTGAGGCAAATCAAATTCTAGATTAAACCCACCAACCAGTCCTTGGGCCAGAATGTTGTTGCAGCTATTTGCAGCTATTTTAAAAAACATGTTTCATAAAGGGGCCCAAGATGAAAATGCTGTAATTTATTTATCAACGTTCTTTAATATTTCAGGCAGTTTTGATGATCATTTTTATTTATTTATGTATTTCAGGGTTTATTAAATATGCCCATCATCCTCTCTGGGTGATTGTACAAAAAAAAAACCTCATACCATAAGGAACTTGAGCTGATGCATGTTACCACCAAATCTTTCCCAGGGACACCACGTAGTGCCCCTGTGCAATCACAACCTTCAGAACCTACCTGGGAGCAGGGAAATAACATTTTATCTGTAAGAGCTCTCATGGACCTCTTACCCAGGACTCAAAAAAAACTTCAGACTCTTGGATTTCATTTCCCAAAGGACCTTTCTAGCAGTGAAGAACAGCAGGATGGGGAAATGTCTCCTCTGGCTGGAACATTATATCATCTTGGGCCTCACAGGCTAAGAAACAACACAGGTAAATTGATCCCCATCCACAGTGATGCTGAAAAAGCGCTGAGTCTCAGACCCAGCTTAAATCCTGCTTGCATCTGAGAATAATCCTTGCCTTCACCTCATAAAGGACAAGCATAATGCAAGGGCTTATGTCAGTATATTTGCTGTTTATCCCATAATCTTTTTTCTCCAAAAGCGAAATCAAATTGAGAATCTACCATCATCCCTTATTTAGGTGGGCTGGCGCCGCATCTGCTCCCACAACTGCAAGTTTTGCTGCTGCTTCCCCAAATATGGTTCTTTAGACAACGTGTGCTGCAAATTCAGTAGTCGCAGAAATTAGTCTAATTAGACCAGATTAAAATTGCACTCCCAAAATTATTGCCGAGCCGAAGTTTGATGCGAATCTCTGTTTGTTTTTTTTCATAAGGCCCATCTCAGCACCATGAGGAAATCTCACATCTGTTCACGTCAGAAAAGCAGGACTGGCAGCACATCCCTCCCTTTTTCTGAAAGTGACCTGCTTGAGACCCAGCCCAACTCACAGCAAGAGTGGAGAGGAATTCCAGGCAATGCCAAAGGTTCAGCCCAGCAAAGCCAAATGAGCAGAGCCCATGACATGTCCAATATTGCAACCCTGGATGCCAAAAATATCAGGTTTTCTGCTTTGACAGGTGGTGACCCTCAGGAGGGCACTGCCTTTGACTTGGGGCTGTAGGAACTGCTTCCAAAATTGAGTGATAGCACTGAGAGTGTGTGTGTGCAGTTGTAAAGAAGAGTGTGATGTCACAGGGTGAGATATTTAGGATTAAGGGTTTTAAGATATAGAATAGTAACATATGAGACAATATGGAGGGATTTGGGCATTGCCTGGGTCCTTCTTCAGCTTCTTCTTCCTCCTTCTTCTGGGGTTTGGGTGATCTTTTCTAATTGGCCAGTGAAAACCGCATTGAGGACGTTGAGTGATCTTTAATTGGGTAATAAATAGAAATAGCTTAAAAGTCTGTGTCGTTGTGTGGTAAAACAACGTCAGGAAAGAGCAGAGAAGGCAGCTGGCAGGGATGGTGGGGGGACTTGCTCATCCAACCAGCAGGCTGCAGACAGATGTTGGGCATGGGACGGGAGCCACTGCCACTGACACGTCTCACATGCCAGGCAGGGGGACAAAGTGACTCGACCTGACACGAGGAGGAAATCGTGTGTGACGTGTCCTTCGTCTCAATGAGTAACGTGTCACTTCGGGCCCAGCTCTTCATCTCAAGCATCAAATGCTGTGTGACAGGACTTGCATGTCATTTCTGGGGTGCTAAAAGTCTGCTTGTGTACACGTAAACACACCAAGTATAATAAAAGGCACGGAGACTGTGCAGCAGGAAAACAGAATTTCGGCACTTAGGTGGATTATTGGAGCCCCTCATCATGATTTTCAATTTTCAAATAATACTTCTTGTAACTGCTGTCCACAAGCATTAACAATCATATTCTAGGGAGGTAATTGCCAAATATTAATTCCTTCTTACAAATCATTGGTTTGCTTCCAGCAGTGCTGTTTCTAACTGACTGGACTGAAACATGAATCCACATGAATGGGAACATAGGAGATGATGAGAAACTGTGTGAGAAGTGAGCCTGTGAACTGGGCAGGTCTATGGCTGTGACAACACAAGATTGGGGAGTCTGCCCTGGTCCTTTGTCAGGTGCTTCTTGCTCAGCTACCTGATTACAGATCGAGATTTCTTTTCCAAAAATCCAGACTGCAAATCTGACAGGAAATTGGTGTTTTACAGTGATGACAAAATCACAGAGCTCAGAGGCAGATGGAAGCATTTCATAAGGTCTTTCACAATATCATTTCTCCAAGTGAAGGCTGGCCATGGGCAAAGTTATAATGATGTGAATGAAAATAGAATCCTTGTGTAACTATAGGTACAGGAATATATATATAAATATATATATGTATATATATATAAATGTCCAGATGGGCCCATCCTTTCACTCCTAACCCCTGCACTGTGCACAGCTCCTTGCAGACAACATCTTTGGAAGAGATTCACCCATTAACACTTTCAAACCAGAACAATTCAACTATTTTCTGCAAATTTTACACAATGTTATAACCTCACTCACATAAAGGATTTAAACCTAGTGGCCTTGCTTGTGTGAGAGATTTCTTTATTTCATTCAGACCAACAAAGTCAGTAAGGAAAGAGGAATTACCCCAGGACCTCTGCCCAGAACAGCCCTGGGTCAGAATTGCAGACACTCATCCAGCAAAGCACTTGATCATGTGCTGAAATTCAAACAAATTAAGACTCCACTGGTGGGTTTGGTAATCTTCTGTAGTTTACAAATCTTTGTGGACTTTGCTAGATTGTATGTGAATTAAAAAAAAAAAAAAAGCCTTGAAAAAGGTGTACTTCCTCCCAGCTTCTCCAATTAGAGATTAGGAGAAAAGAGAATTATTTCAGTGGGTAAGGATGAACACCTTGGCCAAGAGCAAGTTGTAAAATACCCACCCACCTCCTCGTTGCTCACTTATGGATATAAAGGGCCCATATAATCAACAGAGAAATCTGGGATAGGAGGTCTCGTGGCAGAGTAGCACCTCAAATAGTTTGTACTCAATAATTAACATTTTTTCCTTGATGCTCTGAATTACTAGATATTCCCAAAGCATATGCAGTGGAGAGCAAAACAGATTTACAACGCTAACAGGGATTTTATTAGCGGCAACATTGGCAGTATGGATGCAGGCAGAAAGCCAGTGGGTAACAAAACTGGGTGAGGTTTTCTGTGGAATTAGTCATGCTCCAACTTTTGTTTCTGATACTCCACTTTGCAAGGCCTGGCCCAGCATTCAGGGCTTTGGTTCAGGTATTAGAAAATGATGTGTAGTGACTGCAAGAAACTCCAAGAGTCGATTGTGAAGAGATTTTATAGCTCTGCCAACACACTCAGTGCCTGCACCAACTCCTGATTTTCAGTGTTCTGGAGATTACCCCAAGCCCAGAGGCTGCAACCCCTCCATGGGCAGGTGCTCCCACGGCTGCTCTGACCCTGCTCCTGTCACAAACTCCACCCCAGAGGTGAAATGTGTCTCCAGGACACAACACCCAGCAGTGTGGGCCAGCCCTGGTGGGGCTGCTGGGATCTCTGCTGCTGAGGATTCCCAAATTCCAACATTTTGCTGCCACTGGCCAAACCAGCAGGGAAACTGGAAAGGACACAACTTTCAGCCAGAAAGTTCAAGACGCAGGAACTGTGTGTCCTTTTCAAAACACCTGGTGTCAGTGTTTAAAAAAAAAAATTCCTTGAAGGTTTTCTGATTGATGGGGGGGAACTGGAAACGCAACATTGGGATCTTATCCATGTCTAATCCCAAGAAATGCAAATACCCAAATAAGTCAGAAATAAAACCCATCCATGGACAGCTCTCCAGTTTTACCCTGCTTGGTGTCAGTTACAGAATTGGGATTCGGGAATAATCAGGTTATTGGCTCCATATCCTACAGAAATAAAGAGGTTGTGACCACAGAGACAGATCATTAAGTCAGACAACTCTCCCTTACTTTGTGTCTGCTACTTATTTACAAAACACGTATTTTAAATAATGAGATGTGGTGTCATATGAAACAAACTTTATGCTTGATCACAGCCTCTTACACACCAACACCAATGTATGTTTTGAAACATTTCTATGCAATGGAGGCATTAGCAGCTGTTTGTGTTGATTCTCTGCTGTCTAACAACAATCATCCTGCAGACTTCATCCTTGTTTGGTCACCTCTGTGGCCCGTCTTCTCTCTTTAGTCCTCTGCTCAGACAAAACCAGTGGCATTATGGTTGTATGGGCACGTATCACTCTGACAAATTTAGCCGGAATTTACTCATGGGTTAAAAATAATGCTGTGAAGGAGAGGAAACACAAACATTTACAGATGGCCTAATTGCTCAAGTCCTCTTTCCTCCTGAAGATAAGCTTTAGAACTGGTGATATAACAGACTGATGTCACCCAATATGCCATGGGAATGGCTCTAAGTGCTTGAGGCATGATAATGAGCTCCCCTAAAATCCTACAAGTGCAGTCAGCGTTCCAGAGCACTTCCCCAAACAGGAGAGGAGTCGTGAAATATGTTAAGAACATGTGTCCCCTGAAATCCAACTGCAGCTTTTAAAAAGAGAGAGTTCTGGAATAATGAAGGGGAAATACAGTAAGAAGCACAGAGCAGGAGCCATTTGCCAACTGGAAACGGCACAAAGGGAGCATCAGCCTGTGCCAGCCTGCCTGGGTCACTGCCTCCTGCAGTGAAATACAGCACCTCTTTACACCTGTCATCGTTTTTAAAACATATTAAGCTACCAAATAGTCTTGAGGTAATGTATGATGATTTCCCTCTCCTGTAACAATTGGCTTTGAACAGCTGTCACAGAGTTATTAAAACATCCTATAAGCAACTTATCAGAAATTACCCGTGCACAGAAATAGCTCTGCAAGCTGAGAAATTATTATTTTTTTTCCCTTTCTGAATTAGCAATTAAATTAGTAACAAAAACTTTTCAGCAGTGTAACAGTTCAGGCCGCGATGGAGTTAATTTTCCTCGCAAGCAGCTTGTGGAGTGCCATGGTTTGTAACTGGGACCAAAACAGTGTTGATAACACACCAATGTTTTGGCTATTACTGAGCAGCACGAAGGCCTTTTCTGTTCTCTTCACCCACAAGTTTTCTCACTTTTCCCTTCCAGTTCCCTCCACCATCCTGGTAGAGGGGAGTGAGTGAGCGGCTGTGTGGGGCTGAGCTGTCTCCTGGGCGGGTTAATCCACAAGATACAGTTTTTATTCCAGTTATCTTGCCTCACTGAGTCAACACTGACTCATGTTTTCAGCTGTCTTAGAAATGTTTGCTGATGCTGAGCAAACAAATGAATGTGTAATGAAGGTGTGCCATGAAGTAGTCCTTGAAAGAAGCTTCGCCCAATTCCTGCTGCATTTTAGGTCACAGATCCATGACAGATCCATAAACCAGGCCTCACAGTGCCTGAAGTAAATGGCAGCTGGTGCTTCTGTTTTGGTTATATTAATGAAATATCTCACAGTGCTAAAAAAAAAATGCATCCAGTGGTTAAAATACACCAAGAAATGTCTAAGCCAGATGGGTGAAAAGGTTCCTTTTCCTGTGATGGCCCATCAGTAAGTGCTGCTCCTCAAGGGAAGGGCAGGATGATACATTAGGAAAGCAATATCCACACTCTGCTGAAAAAGATCAGTCAGACTGGAAAATCACTTGAAACAGACAGGTGTGGATGTCATGCTGGGTTCCCAAATCCTAGTGAATCTTACAGATATCAAACAAAAGCAGAGGCATGAGTTGTTCTTTTCCCTTTTTTTTTTTTTTTTTTTTTAATTTAATATGGCTTCCTTTAGTAAGTCTCCATTGGACATGATGAATTCCAAGCCATGGAAGTAGCAGAGTGGGTGGGGAGTCCCACAGCTGCTCTGTGCAATCTGAGGCCACTTGCAGGATGAGCAGCAGCACTGAAGGTAGTTCAGAGAATGAGAGTGGATTTGGGATGAGAAATGAGAAATTCTCAGGAATTTGAGCAGAAAAGGTTTGGGCTCCGCTGTCTCATCACTGGGACACCTGCATGTCCAAGAGACAGCCCCAGGGACATTTCAGGAACAGCAGGAAACTTGGCTCCCTCTCTGTATTTTTGGTGTTGGGTTTTGTTTGTTTGTTTGGGGTTTGTTGTGGTATTTGTTTGTTTTCTTGGGTTTTTGAGGTTTTTTTGAGCTTTAATTCCATCTTCCCTGGCCTCATTTCAGTAAGAATGGAGGCTTTCACCTAAAATACCACCCTGTAGGAAAGACAATCTCCTGGATATAGAAACTGCCACTGCAGACACCCTTAACCCCAGGAACACCTGGGATAGAGGCCTCCCACCAAATGAACACACATCCAAACAAAAGGGGAACAAAATAATTGTCTACACAGAAAGCTCAACCTCTGAGCTCTGCTGCAGCCCTAAATAGACACAGCAGCTAAATACAGACTTTTCCATCTCCCTCTCTGACAGCTCCTATTCCCTGAGATCTACTCCATCTGCTATGAAACCCTGTGGAGAACAATCTCCACCCCCCCAGGCTGGAGATGAGACTCAGCTAAATCAGCCCTGTGACCTCCCCAGTGGAGCAGGGCACGCAGTGTGAGGAGGGCAGTGCTAAAAGGCACAAATGCCTTTTTGTTTGGGGATCCAGAACACAGGGAAATAACACAGGCTCTGGAGGGAAATGTGGCACAGGCCAGGCTGGAATCTGGTTATCTCTACCAAACTTTCCTTCCAGATCCTGTTCAGTTCTCCTTCCTTCACCGACAGGATCTCTTTATTTCAAAGTAATTCGTCATTTGGGTTTTCTTTGCTCCGTCCAATCACAGATACTTCCTAAACAGAATTGAAAATTTGTCAGGTTGCACTTAGCTGGGAAAAAAAAAAAGGGAGATGGAAATGAAACTTTGCTGGATTTGTCCCCAGACTCCCAGCAGAGCACCAGCATAAAGCCCTCAGCGATTCCACGTCCCTCCTGTCAGCAGGCTGGGGAAGCACTCAGGAGTAGCTCCTACAGCAATTTCAAGCTTATCTTTGGGCAAAAGTCTTCTCTACATTTTTTTTGCCTTCTCCTTTTGTTTGTGCTTGCCAGAACTCCTGTGATATTGTTACCAAGGCTCTGCAGCTCTCCCCAGGGGCACAGCCACAGTCACTCTGTGCTGGTTGAACGGCCCCTTGTTCACACTGGAGGTTTTCTTAACCCTCACTAATAACGGCCAAAAGTATTTTATAAAAGGAAAAGGCACTTGAAAGCTTGTCATTTTCTGCCAAACTCTTTACACAGAAAAATAGATTTAGTTAATACCAGTTTTCCCAAGTGTCTCAATTACCTGAAAACTCTGCTTAGTTTAAATGCTACAAGCGAGTATAAGAGAGAAATAATCAGTGCAAGCTGCCAAATCTAAAATTGAGAAATCTTATTATAACTCATGGAGAGCTCACCCAGTCCCTAACGCTCCAGCCTGGGGAAGGAACACCTGGACACCAGGAGCGCTTGTGCTGCAAGTTTTCATGCCTTGTACCTGCCCCCAGCTTGTTCACAGCCCTGAGCACAGCCACAGCAGGGGGAGCCAGGAATGCTGGGCGTGCACATTAGAGGGCTGTAAACAAACAAACTGAGGTGTTTTACATGATCCTGTGAAAAGGGAGACCTGCACCTCTCATCACATCCCATCACCACTGATCTGCACCCTGCTCTCTTGGCAGTAGTTTTGGCAAAGGTTCAGGTCAAGGGTTGGAACCCTCTTCCCTGTGAAGCCTTAACAAAGCCATTACTGACCCCTGTGATGCTGCTGCAATGAACTGCTGCCTCCTTCAGGAATCCTTTAACGGGTATTCACAACAGCGTGGACAAAGGACGGCGTGTTTGCATCAATTTACTTTGGTTTTATTTCACATAGAACATCCAAGATCCTGGGTCAGTAACCAGAGGTGAGACCTCCCACCAGCACGGGGAAGCTCTCCAGCCACAGGCAGGGAACACAATTCTACAGCAGAAGTCAGCTCAACACTGCAGGTGGAAATGAAAGTCGAACATGGGTCCTGTGGAATAAGAATACGGGACTTTCTGTGCAGGCAAAAAGAAAAACTTCCTTGCAGCAGCCAAACATTGCTTACTTTTTGACTTGTGTAATTCCATTTAATTAGCAAAGAGAGCAGGATTAGTGTCTTGGTATTCTAAAACAGATCAGATTTCATTGACACACGCTTGAAACACCAGCCACAAATCAAGTAATTAGGCATTCGTGTGGATCTCTTGTGACAAAGCTGGCACACCTTAGAGAATGATGAAGCTAATGATCAGCATAGTTTGCATTTCTGAGAAGCAAAACCCGCTGCTTTTCTTTTTAACCAAGAAGATACTTTCATTACTCATTTTAAATGTTACAGATTGAATCGGTTCATTTCTGGATATAAATTCAATCTCGCCCACAGTCTAAGCAAGGTGATTTTTATCACACTGATGAAAACAGTGGAGCTCTGGAGCCTCCTATGGGGAGGATTCCACAGCCTTTGAAGATCTAAAGTCTGTCACTCTGACACAGGTTGTTAATCTAAGCCTTGAGGCTACAGGATGAAACACCCTGGCAAACTGATTTTCTGAGGTTCTGTGACGCTCTTGTTTTAACCACACTCCTGCCCAGCCACTGCAGTTTCTGAGGAGTGGCACCAGGCCAGCCTGCTCCCCAGATGTGCTGCTCAAGTACCCACTCACAGTCCCAGGGGTGGGCTGTCAACTCCCAACATGCACACCTGAATTCACTCCTTGGTATTCACAGCAATTCCACACTTCCATTTGTTCAGCGGAATTTAATTTAATCATAATGTGCCTCGTTATTAGCTCTTTTTACAGCGGGTTATTAAAGGAGGTATGACAGTGTGGGACAGAAAAGTTCACATTTTAGGCAAGTACAGCTTGCCCAACACGCTGAAATTTGCTTTTTTCTCTCTCTCCTGGCTGTGATAAATGTACGTCACGTCTCGTCTCTGCGTGGCATTTGGCTCTTGCACAGAGCTTGCTGCACTGCTTACATACTGATACAGAACATGCACTACATGCAGCGCTCTGTTTGTGCTGTTATAAAACATGAAGTAAAAAAACACCTACATATGTCAGATGGAAAAGTAAAACCATCAATCATAAGCAAAGAATCTCCTGTTGAATATTTATAAAGACCGATTTGGGTTTAGAAAGCGTTTCACATCAGTAATAACAGGGTCGATAACTTTCCTATATATATATATTCAGTATCAGCAAAATGCTCCCCGAGAAGAGGCCCAGCAAAACCTTGTGTGGGCTGCTCAAATCCTGTGCAAAACCCAGTTTCAGGCATGAAGATTTAGGAGGAGGGGGTGTCACGGTGAGATACCCACTCTGCTGAGGGTGAGAGGAGCTGCAGGTCTGGCTGTGCACTGCAGAGCATTTGCTGCAGCCTGGACAGGCACACTGCAGCATCCTGCCCTTGCCCTCAGTGCCCACCCATGGCACTGAAGTCATGGAAACTGCGGCTCCTGTGCCAGCTACATGAGGCAGATTGTCGCTGGAGGACATGAAAGAAAGACTCCAAATATTTCAGAAGGCAAAGAGCGTAGAAAAAGAAGGCTTTGTTTTCTAATTTGAGGCTGTTTTACACCACAACGACACAGACTCCGAGCTTCAGAAGGCTGAAAATGACTTCTCCATTTTTGGGATTTCCTTTATATATTATTTCACACAGACCAATTTGATTGGTGACACAAAGGCAAACCTCTTCACTCACATTGGTCAGAGCAGAGGGACATCAAGAAGAAGTCCCTCCTAGGAAAAAGAATGAATAACAAAGTTACAGCTACAAAAACATCTCTCCTGTTTACAGAAAATTCCCTGGGAAAAGAATTTCAGAAAACCAAAACACCTCAGGCACGGAATCAGGGCTACACTAATTTTTACTACCTTTTGTAAGGTGTTCCCATACTGACTTAACGTGTTTGGTGAATAGGAACGACCCTTCTCTGGTCCCACGGGTTAAACCAGAGAAACAGCAAAGCACCACCTGGAGAAGGATTGTTCTGAGAAAGGAGAGTTGTTTGCCAAGATTGTTTTGAGAAGAAGCCTTCTTGAGAAATTTTTTCCTTGGGAAGAAGTTAGCAGCTGCTAGCAGGCTGAAATCCCTCAGACCCAGAAATATCAGGCCCGCAGCAGCTCAGCACAGGTCACTCGCTGGCAGAGGATGGAGGCTGTGCTGCTGGGCCCTGGCTGCTTGGTTCTCACCAGGCTGGCTGCACTGGCACACACAATGCCACAGCTGGAATTGTGCCTTTGGGTCTCCCCTGGCTGTGTCCTTGCCCTGGACATGGGATATTCTACAGCTCCACCCAGCCACAGGCAGGGGAAGCAGCTCCTTTTCAGTGCCATGGTGAGAAAGCAAAGAGCACAGCACTGGCCCACACACCCCTCACTTTGAATCAGATCACCCGCTCATGGCTGCAGCTTTTGTTACCTGATCCAACACAGAATGAATAATGCTACAGCTCTGTAATCTAGGCACCACCTCCCAGCTGTGTCCTCAGAGAACACACAGAGTGTATAAATAATATAGTGACCCTGAGTTCTCACTGACTCTTACACTGCAAAGGGACAAAACTTCTGCTTGTTCAACTTGGATTTAAGGAAAAACACAGAACGCTGGCATTTATGGAACCCAAGATTCTTAAACAGCCCAGTGGGACTCAGAAGACAGATATCTGTTACATTCTTCTGGCCAGCATAGGGGAGAAATGAAGAACAGGGTAAGCAACACACTATTTCATAGTGACCATCGTTATCCTTCATGCTTTCAGAAGTCTACACTGATGAGCAATTGCATCCAGCTTCATGCAGCTTTATGGTGGAGGAAAGAAGAATGGTGCTCATCATCCTCTTTTTCATCCTTCATGCCAAGTGCTAAGGTCATAGAGAAAATCAGAGCAGGTTAATTTGCCCCCATTCTCTTTTTCACAACAAAATCGTTGCGAATCGTACATCGCTTTCTGAATTGGATTACAGGACAGGATTGCCCAAAGTAACAAGGACTGAATTTGATAACTAAATAAGCCTCTTGCACTCTTTTCTTACGATTTAGCCCACGCACTGCCTGGTCTGAGCTCCATGGGATCCCTCCACACTCTGGGTTTACGTGAGAAGCTGTATATACTGAATGAAAGGTTCATTAAACATGGGAACTTCCTGGCCTTTTCTTTGCCTTCACCCTCTCCCTTTGATAGCTGAATGTGCTGCTTTACTCACGGAAACCAAAGTGCCCTGGCAGGAGGGAGGCATAACACAGGCACGTGCCCTGAATACGGAGGGCTGTGAGTGCAGCTCTGGCAGAGCATCTCTCAGCCAGCCCCCAGCACCTCTGCCCCAGGCACCTCTGCAGGGCTCACCTGTGGCTGGGATGGTCATAAAACACAGAGTGACACCATAAAAGTTCAGCAGGCTCTTTATCATGGCCTCACGCTGCCTTTTATACAGTTTTTACAAACCTCCAGGGCAACTTCTCATTGGTTAACAGCTTTCTTGTTAATTATTCTATTGGTTACTAAAAGACATTTTACTTGTCCATCAAATCTATCTATTCTCGGATTGTTTACATATTTTCTTTGCTGATTCTCATGGGACAAATCCCTTGTTATTACAGGTGCACTTCTTTTTCACCCTCAGAACAGATTGTTGTGTTAAAGGAACTTCTCATTCTCAAAACAGCTTCACGTGGGAACTTAGAGATTACTTGTTAGTTGCACTTAGAAAGAAATGACAGGCTGGATTTTTACCCTGCTCCTGTACTCACCAGGGCAGCCTCAGCAGGCACAGCAAACACCCTGAGCCACGGTGCAACCGGGCAAAATTATCTGCTGAGGGGAAATCTCAGAGCAGCAAAAGCTTCTGCTCGGCTTGATGGGAATGCGAGGGCAGGGGTCTTGTAAAAGGAAATGCTGACAGCCTGTGCCACTCTGCTCTTTCCCTCCTCAGCCTCTTTTCCCCTCTCTTAAACCCACTGACAGCAGCTTGTACCTGGCCAGTGAACCCAGCAGTGCCATGTGTGCTGTGTGGGACTCACCCCTTGGCTGGGGCCAGCAGTGTGAATAAAGCTCTGTGTGCAGATCGGGGGGAAAGAGGAGGTTCGTTTCAGACTGGAAGCTGGGGAACATGGATAAAATGACAGTGTAAAATGTTGTGTTCTTTCTGGCTTAGGGTGGGGTTCTCACACATCCATCGAAGCATTCTGCTTTAGCAATTTCAGATGTAAAATTGTAAATTTAATGAGTTCACTGTGAATTATTAAGCTTGCACGATATAACTACTTTTTACAAAGGTTCCTTGTTGGCCCTCTAATGATTTTAAAGTACAATGACAAATAGAAGGCTAAACCTAATATCTCATGTCATCTCTTCATAAAGCAGTGCTTTTGTTTAACAGCACAGACAGCATCAAGAGGAGTCTGCTCTGCCAGTCCACCTTCAGGAGCTGAGCTGCTCCAATTGTTCTGGCATGTCAGAACCTTTTGAATTAACGTTTGAAAAGTTTTGCTGCCCATGAATTATGTCCTGTTGCAACTTTTTGGCAAAGTCTTCCGACTTTCAGTGGGGAAAGGAGCTTTTACCACTGACACTAAAGGAGTGTAAGTTGTGTTTTTCCAGCTTCTTATCTCCCTCTTTAGGGCGGCGCACTAATTGCAAGGAAAGAAAGCACAGGAATGTGTGGCTGGTAAATCTGCCCTCTGCTGTCCTGCAGAGAGTTTGTCACGAAATAAAGATGCTTGACTCCAGTCAGAAGGCAGTAGAAATCAGAAGGTTTTATTTACAATTCATCCAGCCCTTTTATAACACGCTGCACTAAAAGTCACATTATTGGTCCATGGGACTGACCCCTCTCCCATTGGCTCAGTAACAGAAATAGCAAACAACTCCTGCTGTTATGGGAAAGGAATATTGTTTTCACAAGGTTGTTTTGGGAAAAACTGTTGAAAAGTTTCCCTTTGAAAAAAGCTCAGAAAATACCGAGCCCACAAGAGCTGGCTGCAGCCATGCAGGCCCGGGACAGCTCTCTCCTGGATTATTCTTTACTTGTGCCAGGGTGAGGAGCTCAGTCACAGCAGCTTTGATGGGGAGGACAGACGGCAGACAGTGATGGGGCAGGACGAGCCAAGGAGAGCCTGTTGTGTCCATCCTGCAGTCTGCTCTGGTCAGGCACAGCCAGCTCCACAGCAGGGCTTTGATGCTGTTGTGACAGGGTGGACGTGGGGGCAAACAGCCACAATCTCCTTGGAGCATGAACAGCACCCCCAGAGCCATCCCGAGTTGTAGCCCTGGTTCCGTGCCTGAGGTGTTTTGGTTTTCTTAAGTTCTTTTCCCAGAGAATTTTCTGTAAACAAAAGAAATATTTTTGTAAACTGTACTTTGTTTTCATTCTTTTCCTTAGGAGCGTCTTCTTCTTGATGTCCCTCTGCTCTGACCAATGTGAGTGAAGAGGTTTTGCCTGTGTGTCACCAATCAGATTGGTCTGTGTGAAATAGTATAAAAGGGAGACACATCCCAAAAATGGAGGAGTCATTTTCAGCCTTCTGAAGTCGAAGTCTGTGTCGTTGGGATGTAAAACTGAGTCTCACCAGCCTCCCCAAGCACTCAGAGCTGCTCTCCCGAGGAAGGACAGGCTGATAGATAGGGTTGCACTCATTTGGAAAAGCCTGGATGGATTTTTTGCTCTGAAAACAAATTAGTTTTGCCTCTTCTTTTTTTGGTTGTTTTTTTTTTTTTTTTTTTTTTTTTCTTTTCAGTTGTTTGAACTCCTCCCAGGACCTTTGGAGGTTTTTATCTAGTTACTAGAAAACAAATTTTCTTGTGCCTTCAGCAGTCAAAAAACTCACAAAAAAATTTATTGCCTAAGACAAGGGGAGAATTGCTCTGTCTTGTTTGTCAGCCTCTACTCCAGAGATTGTGTTGTTTTTTTTTTTCATAAAACTTTCCACCCTATTAAAAGCTATTTTCTCTCCAAGGTTTTGATGATAAAATGCTCATGCACTTTGTTCAGTGGTAAATTTCACAGTATCTCCTACCATCTGCTCCGCTGCAAAAGATTTTCCCCTATGAAGACTAAATATATAAACACAGAAATGCAGATTTCATGTCAGCAAGTTCTTCCCCAGAGATTAGGAACTATTTGCATGAGCAGGGGCTGTTAGCTTGATTATATCTTAATATTGAACCATCCCGAAGTTGCTGGTTAAATAAAGCCAGACGAGACGCAGATAAACTCCAGGGGTTTTTATTTATATAATGTATATCATTGAGATAACACAGAATCTGAAGGAGCTGTAAGAATACAAATCTATGTAAATAAAGAAATCAGATCTATGCAAATACCTGACCTGGGGCATGAAGAAGAAGGTCCTGGGTAAATTAAATGAACAGTTTGACTTGACAGACCTTTATTTGGGAAGTTTTAGCACTTCCTTAAGCTTTCATGTATGAATCAACTTTTTTAAACAAAATACAAACCCCAAAACTTTATCAATCTGACAATATCTTCATCCAAAACTCTTTCAAGTTGATCTGAATTTTAATTTTCCCTTCCTTCCTCCTTGCAGACCATTTATGTGCTCTGGTATCTTACCTTTTTACAGGGAAACAACTTGCTGCTGGAATGAGAGGTGGAGTCTCAGGAGCTCAGAGCCCCTCACTCTCATGGAAACACTGAGGATTGAGTCAGAGCACAAGGGCAGGACAGGGAAAACGGGATTTAGTCCCAGAGAGAAGCCTGGCTGGCACAGACACACAGCATTTGTGGGAAGACCACCTGAACAAGTGCAGAACCTGACCAAGTGCATCTGATGAGCAAAAGAGAATAGTTTCAGGAACCATTCTTCTGAGATTGCCTGGGGTTGTAAAGTCTAGGACGTGTTTGCAGCTCAACAAAGCACAAGCTGCATTGGTAGGAGAGAAAGAAATGGAGCCTGATCTTCTTAACTACGAAACTACTCAGAAATCGTGAATGCTTGATAGAATGAGGGGCACTTATAATCTAAGTGCTGTATCAAACTCTGTTTCTTTGGCCAAAAATAACTCCTCAGTCTGAGAAGTTATTCATATGAATAGCTGCTGCCTGCAGAATCTCTCCTGCTTTTCTGCTTTGTCCTTTTGCTGAAGTGGTGACCTTCAATAGAGCTAAAATCAAGTCAAATCTCTTGATCTGAGAGTGTTCCAACTTTTATACACCAACACATCCCAGGAATGTGAGCCTGTGGTCATGGGGGAAGTTAATAAATATATTAGCCCATCTTCTAGGAAGCCCTGAGGAATGGTTGTTGTGTGGAAGCGTGTCTGCCATTTCTGATTTAATAGCTCATTTCCCATGTTTGGAAACTTCCAGAGGTTTGCTGACATAAAAGGCTACACCAGGTTGTTGGTTTTAAATTCACGGTTTAAGAACTAATTCAGGCAATTATTTGGCTTCAGTTGGTTGGGTAATAAGCAGCAGCAGTGACAACCAACAGAGGCCATCCCCTGCCCTGCACCTCTGTGGTTCTGCAGCCTGACTTTGCTGATCTCTCCCCACGGAGCTTTGCCCTCAGAGGAAGCTCAGCTAACTTTGTCCTTTACAATCCTTTAGAAACCTGGAGAATCACACCCACAAAATTCACCCTGAAGTCTCTTCTGGGTGCTCCAGAAGCAGGCTGGTCACACGGGGAGGCAGAACCCAGGAACGTCCCTGCTCTGCCTCGCCCATGACATCTCAGGGCTTTAAGGGGTGGAGTTCTGCATCTATCACTGCTGCAGGTAATGGCAGGAGATGCACTGAATGCAGGATTTATCTCGGGACAATTAACTCTCTGCCCCTAACAAGCATAAAGAAAACACTGAGCAGCTCATCCCATCAGCCTCAGCACCCCCCAAAACCAAACTTTCCACAAGGAAAGGAGAGGCAGCTGGAAGGAGTTGTGGGTTTTCTGCTAACAAAACCTGCCTCTGAAGAGAAGCAGTGCTTGGATCACTAAACACGAAAAGTGCAAAATATTTCTCATTCTCTTCAGGTATTCCACCAAAAAAAAAAAAAAAAATAGTATTTTTCAATGAAAGAGATAGTGGGTTAAGAGAAAGAAGATAAGGAATGAAAGAAGTGAAGAAGTAAATAACGAAATTCCCGTGTTGAGCTTTAGCAGACAAAGATAAGCATCTGAGGGCTTTCAGTGATATGTATTTTCTATGGGCTGTTTTAAAAACACTAAATGCAGGGTCTTTCGTGGTTATACCAACGTTTGGAAGAAGCACAAGGCATTGTTTTACGAATGACTGGATTTGGAGAGGCTTTTGAACGTTGCTGTTTGGGACACAAAGAAACACTCATACATTCTCCTCAGACTTTACCAGCTCTGTTGCAGAAGTGATGAACTTGCAGTGGAGCAAAGGGAGATTTTTTTCATTTCTAGGGATAAAAAGCATCTCTAATTTATAGCAGTGCTTCTCAAAAAGTTGTAGATTTTTCTCAGGTTAAAATCCACCTCCCCTTCCACGGGAATTCTTCAGTTCTTCTGTGGTTTGGTGTGTGACTGCTTATATTTATGTTCCCTCTTCTGCTTTTTTGAGAGATTTAAACCCAATAACACTCATTTGCATTCACTCTGCTTTCAGAGTATCTTTCCTACTTCCACCTACTGGAATCCTATGAAACAATGGATTTCACTTTGGTGGGAGGATCACTGAGGGCCTAAATGAAAAATCAGAGATTTCGATTTCCCCTAGCCTTCATTCCTGCTCTAATAATCTTTCATCCTTAGCTTTTAACTGCTTCTCTGTGCTGTTCTGCACCAATCAAACTTCCTATAGAATTATTTTCAAAGTGCACGAGGGCTGATCCCTGAACTGAGCTGCTGCTGCACCACTGGATCATGCACTGCTCTAATTTATACAAGCTGAACTAGCTCCGTTAGGGTCTGGGGCAGGGAACAGCAAACAAACAATGCATTTCATCCTTCCAAGGAGCCTGAACCTATATTCATTCATATTCTGCATTAATGGAGCCTGAGAATGATTTTCTTGAATGTGCCCATCACCAGTTCTTGCAGAGAACAAAAAAAGTCGAGTCATTTCTTCAGGACGTTGCTTTGAGTGAGGTCTTCTCATTTCACAGTAGCAACCTGAAACCAGCAGCTTTTCTCTCTCAGGCTGCTGAGAGAGAATGTAAAGGAAGCCCTTGTGACGTGACAGAAGCAGAAAGATATTATTTGCTGTTTAAAATCTTAGGAAGTGCTTTGAATGAAACACAGATTTCTCTTCCTAAGTTCAAAGAGCAATTCTTAGCTACATATCAGCCCTGGAATTCTTTTTTTTTTTTTTTTTTCTGCCAGTCTGAGGTTAGCAGCAAACAACAAAAAATGAGCAACAGTTGTACAAAGTTTCAGCATGTAGGCTAGAAAACAGATTTTGTTTAGGGGATATTACCAGTACCCGCTGAAACTCATTTCTCCTTCTCAGACTTTAAATTTACTGGATTTTGAGTGCTTTTTGTAAGTCTTTGTAATGTACTTTAATGGAAGAAAATGACTGTACAAAGCCTTATACAACCTCATTGTGCTCTAAATAAAAAACCTGCTTTCTGTTTTGCTATTTAGCTTTCTGTTTTGCTATTCCAAAGCACCAAAATCACTTTTCTGAGTCTTCGAATTAATCCACCCTGGCATGGAAAGTTCAGCCTCAAGCGGTAAGATTTGAAGAAAACCAGAAGGATTCAAGTGAAAGAATAGACAAAGACTTTATTGCAGTTTTCTTGAAGGCAAAAAATGTAGTTCCCAAATCAATAGAGCACTCCAGCTCCGAGCATGAGCACACTCTGGACTGGCACATATATCAAAAACAGATTAATATTGTCATTGAAGTATCTGCTTGTGTTTTTAAGGTCTGTAGCAGACTTGCATCTTTTCCTCATGATGGAGGAAAATCTATAAGTCACACAGATTCTATTTGGTGCCTTTAAGAAGTAAAAGTGCCCTGGGAATTGTTAGTGTGACTTACTCCTTATGAATGATCACTTGAACAGAAGAAGGCTGTAGATTACCTGGAAAAAAGTGGGGAAATGCTTCAAATAATGTCCTAAATAGGTACCATCAAAGCTAGTTTGGGCTTGCTATCTCGTAGAGCTGGATGCTAATCACACAAGCCGATGTAAATCTTTACTAAATTCCCTGAAATCTGTAAAGACTATTTATCCTGGTATGATTTAGAAAAGTCTATTTCTTGAAGTATAAGTTTCTCCTTTTTTCACCTGGGGAAGTTTCTCACCTACACGTAGAAAGATGCTACTTTATCCTGGAAAAAAAAAAATAAATCTGTTTTTTATTTGATGATTTCTTTGGCAGAAGAGAAGCTCGCTTGTAGATCTGCTCTTAGAATCCTGTGGGAAATAAAAGAACAGAATATGCTGAAGGCTGGTTGGGGGGGATGGAAAGGAAATGTTCTCAGATACTTGTCACTATATTACTCTGATCTATAGGAGCCTTTCAGAGCGAAATGCAATGCAATTTATTTCAGGTGGCACAGCACCCCCACAAGGCACAATTTTGAACTGAGAGATGTCAAAATCGGGAGAAGGGAGCATAAAGGGCCCAGCAGGGAACTGCTGCTCGCTTCTGGCACGTGCTCATATAAAAACCCACCGGCTGTGAATAATGCCGGCTGGGGAAGCAAGGTGGAGTGTGCAATAAAAGCTGAAACACTGCAGTGACTTTTGGTGCTCTTTTCACACATCTCTGTGTGCAGTCACTTTAGGAGAAGGCTGCAATTCATGTAAATAACTGCTGTAACCAATATAAGGATTAATGCTACTGAACAGAGTCTCTCTGAATTCCAGAGGTGTGCGAATACCAAAGCCTGCTCGTATGAGGAAGGGAATTAGAAAGAGGTTCTTTTCAATAATCACCCAGGCCTTCAGTGAATAATCAGAAGGAGCAAGGCACACTATTTAAAATTAATAGCCTGACCTCTCTTTCCTTGGAGGAAACCAAAACCCAGCAGGAAATTCAGGATGATATGAGATTCGTATGCATCAAACCATGCACATAAAGGCTGGATAAACATCTTTGCCTTGGATCACCCCGAAGTCCACAATGCCCCTCCTGCCTTGGAAAAAATGGATATGGTGTGGCAGGCAATCTCTAGGACCTGTTTAACTTTATACTTCTGAACACCTTGCTACTTCCTGCCTTCTAGGGCAAGCTCAACAATTCTTGCAGTAGAAGATATTTTGGATTTGCAGACAAGCAAGTCACTTAGTGCCTGAAACATCTCCGCATTACAGGTCAATAGGAACTCTTTAGTCAGCTTTTTTCCGTTTTCTGTGCACAGAGGAAATTTCAAAACATGTCACTCAGCCCAAGAAACAAGCTGATGCTCAGACTAGTTATTTTTAAATCTGGGTCTTCACAAACAGAATATCTAACAGACTTCTTAATTTGCTCTGCCACTCATTGGCTTTAAATCCACAGCAGCACCATTTAGCCACAAGACCAGTTTTGCTGTCAGCCTCGCTACCTGCTGTGCTGTACCTGCAACCTGCACGACTTGATGTCAGCCCGTGTGTTTAAACCAGAAGAAGTTTCAATTATAGTTTAAACAAACTCAGGGGGGTTTGATCCAGGGGATTAGAATGCTCACAACTGCATCTGTTTTCCTGCCTACCACACATGGGCTGAGGAGGTCTCGGTTTTTATGAGGCTCTGGTTTGATTCCACACAAACAGGGAGTCCTGGATTTTCAGTACAGGGGAGATGTTGGACTTAGAGCTACGTGGCAAAACAGTCACAGGAGGTGAGTTCTGGCCCTCACTTTACAGGATGGGACTTTAGGCAACCCATGAGAAATTCTCTATTATTCTCCAGTAATTTTGGAGTTACAGCAAAGGGCCACCACCCACACCTGTGAGGTTTCTATCTTCTTTTCTTCCTCTTAGATTAAGGGATTAAAGCACAGGAGATGCAGATTTCGTGTTCAGACTCAGTTGTATATTAATTGTTATCTAAAGTGCAGTCTCACACGTTGTGAGCTCTTAGAAAGGTAGAAAATGGCTCCTCTCTAACTCTTTCCAAGGTCTTTTAAGTGCTAATTACCCAATAAGGAGATGACACCTGCATTATTTACACATTTAACCCCAGAACTGACCACTTGAGGTCCTCAATGAGGATTTTTTCACCCAATTAGAAAAAACCACCCAAACCCATGAAGAAGAAGGTGAAAGAAGAACTTAGTCTATGCCCTAAATCCTCCACATTGCTTTATACACGTTACCAGATACTGAAATGTTAAAATCCAAGTTTCCAGGGTTTCAGCACCCACCCACACAGTCTCCTTTGTACCCCATGGGAGTGAAAGCACCTGAAGCCTTTGGGTGGGATCCAAACAGGTCAACCAACACGGTCTTTAAAACAAAAGAAATAAAACAAAAGCCACAGATACAGTCTGCCCAGTGAAATCTCAACATTTACGGCTCTCAAAACCAACTGCAATGAAAACTCAGGATGAAAAGGAAGAAATCTCGATTATTCCTTCCCGTGGCGAAATCTAAATATAAGTAGTCTAAAAAACCCAGGGTTTTTTTCAGTTTTATGTCAAACTCCAACAGTACAGGCTGCCTGCAACAATGCTATTAATATAACCATTCTTATTAGCACATTTTTACCACAGGAAACAAGATGTTATTGTTTCTAATCTCGAACATATTGAATAATATTTTCGACAAGATAATTCCAAACACATTCCCTCTCGTAGCTATTTTATTACATTTCCTACAGATAATGCTTACAAAATTATCTCACTTATTGTTATTACTGTAGCCTCTGGCTTAGGAGAGAAGCTCTAATAAAAAGAAAAATTCTGTTTTGCATTTTTTAGTCCTAGCAGGGATAAAACCTTCCTGCGTTTAGCCTGTATTATCAAGGCCCAGAGTGGAAAGTGACCAAAAATTCATAAATTAATCCAACTTCGAAAAAAAAATCCCCAAAACTCCAAGTGTCAATCACCCCTAGCCTATCGAGTGGGACAAAATACCCTCAGCAATGCTTCTAAAGATGTTATAATTATTCTGGTTTATGTGACTGAAAGATTAGAAGGCTCGTGCTGTATTTTAGGGGGAAAAGAGAAAAAAAAAAAGAAGAAATAAATTGAATAATGACTTGTTAATGACAGGCTTTCACAGTGAGATAGGAAACCAGGTGTTTTTACACTACGGTGTATCTTAAACTACGGTGTGACAAGGGGAAATGGGAACTAATGTAAGCTGGTCTGTTCTATAGCACTGGCCAAAAAGAAAATTTAATCCTGTTTTCCAGCTGAAAAAGCTTTTCTTTTCCTCTTTGCACAAGAATGGCTGGCCAAGCAAGCAGGACCACACTTGGTGGCTTTTCCTCCCCAGCACTCCTGCAGGACATGGGGAAGGGAGAATGGGCAGGCAGATTCTCTGCCATTGCTCTTTTCAGTGAGTGTCTTGACTTTTTCACTCCTTACAACTTCGCCATCAACAAATTATTGGCTTACAGAGCTGCTTGACCACCAGTACGTAATTCTTTTCCTTTACAGAACCAGATTTTCAGCTCTTTCAGTGATCTCTTCTCTTTGGCTTTTCACCCTCCTCTCAACTGCATCATCCAGAGCTCTTTCTGCCTTGTCTGTAGAACTCTCACAACCATTTTGGTAATAGAGTCATATTCCCTAATGCTTTAGCCCAGAGGCTGAGATTTATTTATTTATTCTTTGCCCAATCAATAACAAATAGTTGAGAAACTACCTGATGAGCAATATTGTTTCATTGCCTCTCCTCAGGTAACCAGAGTCCTGCCGTTCTTCCTCAGGCTGTTGTAAAGCACAAAATGAGTTTCCAGTGGGCCAAAAGCTTTGACTGCCTTCATTTTCTTCCCCTTTATGAGTGACATAACTAAAGGCTTTGATAGACTTTAGAGTTTACTATGGGAAGTTTTCTGTTCTTCTGAATTTTGGTACAACAATTTGCGTTTATACCACCTGGAAGGTGTTTTACACGGAACTGCCACACTGTTTCATTAAGACAAATTCCTCCAGGGACTAGGATGCCTATCATCATAATGCCATGTGAGAACAATTGGTTTTTTGTGATTCTGGCTGATAACGCTTGTCTCTTCCTGGGAAGTGTTAGACAGCCATTTCAGAGACATTTTTCTTTTGTTCAGAGATGCTTTTCTCAGCAGTTGGTTAACTGTGTCTTCTGTTATTTTATCCTTCCATGCTCCTCAGCTACTTTTCAGCAACACCTGACATCCCTATAAATCCTGTGTGGCAGAACCTGTGTCCACACTCCGATCTTCCTCTGGTATATTTTCCAACTCAGACATCTGCTGCAAGGTACTCAGCAGACGAGCTTTAACAAGGCACTGAAAGAGTCAATAAAGAAGAAAAATAGTGCCTCTTAAGCTTTATTTTTAACCACAGATGTGGCACTTTAATATTTAATGAACACCGGACATGGACATCACTTCTTGTTCCATCAAGTAGCCTGAATATCTGAACACGCCTGAAACGCAGAATTACTGCACCATTAGAGAATCACAGAATAATTTATATTGGGAGGCATGTCTGAAGGTCATGCAGTGCAACTCTGCTCTTAGCTGGGCAGCTCAGATGCTGCAGACTGCAGCAGGAGGTGACAGGAGGAGCCCTGACCTCACTGGACAGTAGGGAAGCTCTGGGGGAATTCTGCACCAAAACCTTGTCACAGGACTTCAGTGCTGGTGGTGAGGTGCAGCTGCTGACTCTAGAGTAAGAAAATAACCTGTGACTTTTTGCATGTCACCAGCCCAAGGTTTTGTTTTTCAGGCCAGGGGATGCCAAGCTGCCAACAGGAAAACAGCCCCTGCAGCTGGTGCTGTGCAACACCTCTGCAAGAGGAGCCCTGTCTTTCACCCACTGAAATGTGATTTTTTCCTTCCACAGTTAAAGCATTCCTTTCACTAGCTCCCAGGATCAGCAATTTTTCTTTTTCCAAGAGATCCAGAGATTCATTAAATAAATATACTCGTCTTGTTTTCCATCTCTTTTGAAAAATGTTACGTGTACAAAAGGAAAGCTGGTGCATCGAGTGAATCACGCCCCTTCAAAATGCAAATCAATAATCACAACTGACATCTAAACATTGGAGTTCTGCCAAATCTTTTGTGAAGGTGTGAATTGTTAATCTAACGTCTACTACAGGACTAGATGTTTTGACAATAATATTAACAAAAGCAGAAGATGTATAAGGTGGGGAGACAAATGAGTTCTGACAAAAACTCTGCTTTGGCAACCTTCCCTTTAATATCGTGATGGGTTTGCTAAAAATCTCATTTGATTTGGTTAACTGATACATTATTGAAGTGGAGCCTTTCAAAGAGTAAAGAGCACAGCACCGAAGTTGTTCCTGTGGAATCAGAAAATATATTTGACTTTTCCTTACAACCAGAGAAAGCAAAACCTCGCTCTCCACTTTCAGCACTCATTATTTTCTTCGAAAAGCTGTGAAAATGAAAAAGAACTCTCAAGATGAAAGGAACAGGACCATTAAAGTAAAATAGGTTTAGTCCAGTTAAAGGGTTCATAAGGGAACTTCAGGATTTGACACATGTACTGCACAACTGCCGGACACTCTCCTGAGTGCCTGAAAGTCATGGAAGAACACTCCAGGTCAGGATATGTAAGACAGCTCTCAAAATTCAAATTCATTCAGCATAATAATAACAAAAAAAAAAAAAAAATCCTTTGTAGGAGTCTAAATTTACTATTAACAAAACCAAAAGGTGTTGTAGGCTCTTCGCGTTGAATTTGTTTCAAGTATTTCTCCTGGGTTCTACGAAACACTGCGAGTCCCAATGACAGTCCGGAGGCGGTATTAAGGATCTGGCGTGGTGTCTTGTTCCCGAAGAGCAGAGAAAATCAGTGAAAAGCAGTAAAAATCAGTAAAAATCAGTAAAAAACAGTAAAAAGCAGGGAAAGCTCCGCGGGCCCGAGCGGCTCCGCCCGGCCCGGCCGGTCCGGGGGGCCCTCGTGTGGCCGCTCCCCGGTACTGCAGCCCCGCGCGGTGACCAACGCCGCCGCGCCTTTTCCGCGGGGTGAAAACGGGACGGAAAACGGGGCTCGTGTGAAGAGATTGTCGACAAACGCGGGGAAAAGAAAAGGTGAAGGCATGGCTATAAATGTATAGCTGTTATGTACCTGTAGGCAGGATATAAAGCTGTAAGTGGTATGTCAAAGACTGTGTTTCGAACTGGTGAAGAATGAAACGTTAGCTACTGGGACAAAACTGTCAGCTATGTCAGCCAGGAAAAAAATCCAAAAACCGAAAACCAAACCAACCAACCCACCAAAAAAAAAAAAAAAAAAAAAAAAAAAAAAAAAAAAAAAAAAAAAAAACACCCCCCNAAAAAAAAAAAAAAAAATATAAACCAACAAAACCCAAACCAACAAGGAAAACCAACTGCAACAAAAAGCATAACTAAAAGACTACCATTGCAGGGTAATTCTTTCTTTTGCTTGTTTTTTGTTTTGTTTCGTTTTGTTTCTTTCACACAATTCATCTGTTGCCGCAGCGTCAGATTACGGCATTGTTTTCTATAACAATTTAGTGGGGAAATACAAATCTTTTAAGTTATATATATGCTTCTAATAGGAAGTTAAATATCACAGTCTGTCGGGAGAATGACATTTTATATAGCAGTTCCATAGCAGTTCCCATCAGGGTCAATACAAATAACGTTAAGGCCATATAAATGCACTGGCATATACAGCCTTTGAAATACAGACTCACTGCTCCTCGACAGCACTGGGAATTCTGCTATGGATGGGAAAGAGTCATGTAATGTTTTCAGATTAATTTCAGCTAAAAGAGCAGTATATTGAAGAGAGGCAGTCGTCAACCTTCATAAATCTCTGAGCCAGCTTCAGACTGACGCCTCCTGTGCCTGCACACAGCAAAACAAAGGCCTGATGGTCACCCAGTGGATTTTATGATGGGTGCTAGAAAAACATGCCCATGTTCCCTGTTATGCACTCAGATGAGGATTCTAGAAATGTCAATCTGTTGTACTAAAATTTTTCTAGTTTAGATTGCCTAGAAATGTAGACTCTCTAAGCCCACCAGTTCCATCTTTGACATTGTTGCTGATTGTGCAGACTCACCTTAGGGAAATGAGAGGAATGTATTACCAATCAAAATCAGACCAGGAAAATGAGAAATAAAAATATCCTAAAAACACCTTACTCCCCCCAGCCTTCTTTCCTTCATGGGCTTTAACTTCATGCCCAGTTCTCTACCTCCTGTCCCCAAAGATGCCAAGGAACAGGGAATGGGGGTTACAGTCAGTTCATCACCCAATGTTTCTGCTGCTGGTCTCCCATCAGGAGAACTTCCCCTGCTGCTACATGGGTTCCCTCCTATGGGAGACAGCACTCCAAGAACTTCTCCAGGGTGAGTCCCTCCCACAGGGTGCAGTTCTCCAGGCACAGGCTGCCCCAGAGAGGATCCCCTGTGAGGTCACAAATCCTTCTGCCAACCGTGATGGGGCCAGATCCCTGCCACAAGCCTGCTCCAGCAGAGTCTTCCCACGGGGTCAGAGCCTCCTCTGAGCATCCCCTGCTCTGGTGTGGGCTCCTCCCTGGGCTGCAGCTGGATCCCTGCTCCCCAGGGACCCCCCTGTGCTGCAGGGGCACAGCTTCTGCCTCTCCATGGGCAGCACCAGGGGCTGCAGGGGAACCTCTGCTTGGGCACCTGGAGCCCCTCCTGCCCCTCCTGCCCTGCCCTGACCTGCCTGTCTGCAGGGCTGCTCCTCTCACACACTCCTACTTCTCTGGCCACAATTATTTCCACCCAGTATTTTTTTCCCCGTCTTAAATATGTTCTTACAGAAGCATTATTGTCACTGCTGATGGGCTTGGCCTTGGCACCAGTGGCAGGTCCATCCTGGAGCTGGCTGTCATTGGCTCTGTCAGACATGGGGGAAGCTTCTGGCAGCTTCTCACCTGCCACACCTGCGATCCCCTTCCCACACACTCCACCCAAACCTGGCCACACAAACCCAGCACACTGATGAACTCTGGCTGAAACTTCACTGAAGACCCTTGTGGAATCCATCTGAGTGCTAAAGCTCCCCCTTTAACACAGGGGCTGGCTGAAATCTCACTGAAGACCCCTGTGGAATCCACCTGAGTGTTAAAGCCCCCCGTTAACACACAGGGGCTGGCTGAAATCTCACTGAAGACCCCTGTGGAATCCACCTGAGTGTTAAAGCCCCCCGTTAACACACAGGGGCTGGCTAAAACCTCAGTGAAGACCCCAGTGGAATCCGAGTGTTAAAGCCCCCCGTTAACACACAGGGGCTGGCTGAAATCTCACTGAAGACCCCTGTGGAATCCATCTGAGTGTGGCTGACCACAGCACAGCCCTCTCCATCTGCACTGCTATCCAAGGTTCTGTTTACAGCCACTGCAACGTAGGGCTGCACTCACCTCCCTCCCCGTGTAGAAAAGACAGTCAGGGCAATTTTGATGCCAGTATCTTTTGGATACAATTCTTAATTCTACGAAGGAAAGCCACCCCAGGTAGATCAACTCCTAAAGCACCAAAACCATTCCTTTTTCTAATCACAGCATCAATGCCTATACTGATGATGATGATGATAGAATACCGAGTTTATAGTTCAGGGACATAAAAGCCCTTATTCAAAGGCTGTGTGTTCACTCTAGAACTCCCTGACCTGAAGTGAGGGCTGCTGTGTGAGCCAGCACACACACTGCACACACAGGGGTGGTTATGGATGTGTCCAACCCCCTGCAAACAACAGAACATTTCTCTTGTGCCGCATTCTAACCAGCTGTATCCCAAGTTCTCTGAGGGTTTTCTTCTGTTTAATTCATTTTCAAGACACACATAATTCAGGGAATCTTTTCACTTTCATCTCATGTTACTTGGTTAGTGATTTAAAAAAAAAAATAGCTGAGTAAACAGACGTGCAGTTTTCCAGATGAATGTGAGTGTTGCCTGTTAAAAAGAACTGTTTACAACACCAATATGCTTCTGCAGAGGAAACAGCATGCAGGGTTAATATAATGATAAATGTATTTGTGGGGTCACGAGAGAAGTGGGTGGGAACCCATGAGTGGGAGGGGAAACTGAATAATTAAGCAGCAAAATGCTACACGGTACATTTTCAAACTCACTGAAATGCGAAGGAAGGAAATTGCAACTGAGACTTGTGGACCAACAACATGATATACAGCCACTGTTCTGGAAGAATGCAGAAATTACTATTAATTTTAAATGAGAGCTGATATTCCAACAAATATGATAACACGAAGCAAATAAGGAAGAGATTATCCACCAAGACAATTATTTCACAGGTGAGTTGAATGACAATGTTGGTTTTTGAATAAGCAAATCAAGCAAGAGCTTCATGGTTTAATAGGTCATATTTCAGAAACACGTATTTTTAGAAAATTATATCTGTGTTAGCTAAAAATTCTAATAATCTCCTGAAGTTCAGATCCCAGTGTTTACTTCTTTGCCTCTTCTCTGTGAAACTGGGAGGTTTCTGTACTGCAGGCACAAAGGAGTCTTAAATCCCTCAGCCTTCTTTCCATATTCAGGTCAGGAAGACACAGTATACTGTAGAAACTGAAAACCACCAGTGGAAACATCTATCTACACCAAAGTAGAATCTGTGGCAAAAACGAACCTTGGATGGCTCCCTGCTCCCTGGCTGCTACACAGAGCCAGAGGTGAACTAATGACTTGAAAAAGAAACAGAGAAATAGTCAAGTTTCGCTGAAGGTCAGCTTAAATAATTAAGACAGAAAATCAATAGTCTAGTTGTCTCTTCTCACTAATGTATTTTTACAAGGTTAAAGATTACCCACCATCCTAATGTATGTAACGAAATATTTTTTAATCTTTTTGCAATATTCAGGTTTGTCTTTTTGTTGCCTCTCCACATGAACACCACCTCCCAGAATACTTTATTAGCATTCCCAGAGAAAGTTCACATTAACTTTCAAAGGACTGAATGAACAGGCATAGCATGATCTGATTCCTTTTCCACACACAGTAACACTTCAAATCATCCCTGGTTTAGTTCAGCTTGTCTTGAGTTCTGGGAATGCCCACTGCTCCACACCCTGACTGGGATATCTGTCATTTCTGTGTATCACTTCAGTCAGGGACAAGCTAATAAAACTGCAATATTTTGGTTATATTTAACCTTCAGCTATTATTGATCATTCATAAAGCAATGCCAAAGAAGTTTTTCATCTTTGTATCTCTACGAATAGTAACTGCTTCTTCCAAGTGCTGATCTGGTTGTTAAAACATCACCATTTCAGTGAGGTCACTGAAAAGCCTGTGACTTCTTGTCTAATGGGTGTAGAATTTCACTGGGACTCATGTAAGGAGAGCACCACACACATACTCAGAGAAATCACTGCCACAGTAACACATTGGGAATGTTGAGCACAAATGGCTAACAGTTAGGAATTTTTTTTTTCCTTCTCTGATTCTTTGTAGTTATGTTAGAAAACACGAAGATGTCAACATTTGTGCAGGTCTGATGTAAAGCTGAACATATGCTCTTTATTGTATGGTGTTTGTATGAGTTGTATGTGCCACGTGACGTTGAAATGTCCATGAGGGTTTAAATGCAGCTGAAGGCTGCAGTGATATTGGAGATCTTTTCCGACATTATGGAATCTACAGTCCTAAAATAACAGTATGTTACGAGGAGAGCTTGTGCGTTGAACAAAGGATCTGCCGCAGGGCGAGGAGGAGGAATTGTCCCTTCAGCTCAGCTCATCTGGTGCCAGAGCCCTTGGGAGGTGTTTGGGTCTTCAGCAGAACCAGCACTGCAGGAGCCGGGCCATTCCCAATCCAGTCACAATTCACAGAATCACACATGCCCTGGGTTGGGAGGGACTTCTCCCAAGGATCAGCAAACTCCTGGCCCCGCACAGGACAGCCCCAGGATTCCCACCCCGCGCCTGAGCATTGCACAAACACTTCTGGAGCTCTGGCAGCCTTGGGGCTGTGACCAGGCCCTGGAGAAGCTGACCAGTGCTCGAGCACCCTCTGGGTGAGGAACCTTCTCCTCATCTCCAAGCTAAACCTCCCCTGATGCGCCCTCAGGCCATTCCCTCGGATCCTGTCACTGTCACCACGGAGAGCAGTGTCTGTCTCTTGCGGGGAAGCCGCAGACTGTGATGTGGTCTCCCCGCAGTCTCCTCCAGGCTGAACAGACCAAGTGCCCTCAGCTGCTCCTCACTGGGCTTCCCCTCCAGCCCTTCACCATCCTCGCGGCCTCCTCTGGACAGGAGCTTTGGCTCGTTCTTATACCGTGGTGGCCAAACTTCACAAAGGACTGAAGCGTGTGCTCAGTTCACATTTACTGTAAACTCCTGGCCATGGCCAGGCAGGCAGAGCTCACTCACTGCAAGGCTGAGCCTTGTCCCCCCCATGAATTATTAAAAAAAATATGA